>CM060099.1:1987876-2134869 GCA_030522485.1 Stenchaetothrips biformis | reverse complement strand
AATAGCATTCTTGTAACCTCTGTTCCAATTTCTCAGAAGCATCGTGAGCAATAGCCTCTTTAGTTCTTGTTCAGACCAGTCTTTGTTTTGGTATTTGCCCAGTTTAAATACAGTTATTTTTATATTTGTGCCATCGAAGACATCTGCTAACATAGGTTTTACTGTTAGTTCCCAAGACAGTTGATCAAGTCCAGTCGAAATTTTGGGCATAAGATAATTCATGAATTCCATACTTCACAACAATAATGTTCTTAGAGCCTGGAGGGAGCACCAAAGGTCTTTGGGGTTGGGTTTCTGATTATATTTGGGTTTTGTGTCAAGGTGTTGTAAGATATATTCTCCCTTTGTCTCTCAACAGAGGCCTCATCTCCTGTTGTTTTCCGCATTTTTTTTAAATAATCTTGTCTACCAAAGCGGTCACGGAATACTTTTGCTATCCCGCCCCCCATTTCTAAATCTGCTGATTCTGCTTGGGGGATTAATTGTCTTGTTGGTTCGTCTCTTGGGAGTCTTCCTTGTACATTCTTGTATATCGTTTCCCTTTTTCATGGCATGCTTGTCACCCAATTTTTCAAAAATGTTTATGAGCTTTTCTCACCTCCACGCCCCATAATCCTTACCCCATCCCTTTTGTCGTCTTCACCCGTCGACCTCTCGGCCAACGGGACTTATAGTTTTTTGGCTTGTCGCATATTGTAGCTTAAGATGCCACGTTGAGTTTCAATTATAGCATCTCTTTCCTCTCTCTTGGTTGGTATGATGGTGGGGGCTGTTGCATCGGGGCATTTGTTGCGACATTCCCTGCTGCATTGGCATGTTGGACAATGGGGTTTGTGGGTATCCCATTGCAGCCCACTGCTGTGTTATTGTTGTCACTGTGGGTATGACATATGTTGCATTGGGGCAAACATTTGCTGTGGTGGAGAAGGCATGTATCCCATGGGAGCCATTTTGTGAGCTTGCGGGTGTCGGCCGTAAAACTACTGATGGTAGTATCCCTGCTGGCGGTCGTACTGTGGGAAGCCACCCCTTCCACGGTAGCATCCCCTGATAACCACCCCCACCACCTTGGCCCTTTATGCTCGGGGGGGGGGGGGGGGGGGGGCTGGTTGCCTTTTTGCTGGTCCTCCAAAGGCCTTATACCCCCCTCTCCTCTTTCTTTTCTTCAAAACAGTCTTTCTGGTGGCTTGCTCTAATTGTACTATGTTAATGGACAAATTGTCCCATTCTTTTTAGCACCTCTTCCATTGTTGCCTTCACTTGAGTCCTTATTCTTCTCTTGGGCTTCTTGTTTGTATTCTTTCTTTGTTTCCCACTCCCTCAACCTGTTTTTGCAACTTCTTTTGGTCTACTCTCCTTGGTATTCTATCTCCTCGTCTGAGCTTGATTAACTTTCGGAATCTGAGTCGTCTCTAGTCCCCTTCATTTCCCTCATGCATTTTCTTTCGTCAGGGGGCATCACGAATGACGGTCCATTGCTAAGGGAAATAATCGTCCATAGGCTTTCACAAATCCTGCAAATCTATCATTCTTCCTTTCATTAGCACTTCCCTGTAGATGGACCTTTGGCATTGCAAAAATTAACTTCTCCACAATAATATACAATATTGAGTTCCTGGGTATTGCTGTTCGTCTGCGTACCAGTCGAACAAGACAATTTCTAGACATTCTCAGTAGAGTACTCGCTCCATAGATTCCTTTTTCTTTTTACTCTGCTTTGTACTAGTTTCTTTTGGGCTTCCGTATATTGTGGTCTTAGCTGTTGTAATGTGCTTTTAGGGTTTTGTGCACATATTTGTAGGAGGCCTTCTTGTTTACCTTGCAAGATTCCGTCTTAGCAGCTTCTTTGGCATTTCCTTTTATAAGCAGACTTGAGGTGCGGTATCAAGTCGTCCTACCTCTTACTTTGGAGAGTGTCCTGTTATAACACTCAATATATCTCTCATAAAACTCTTTGAAACTCTCATCTGGAAAATCTCCCTAAACGGTTGGTAATTTCCTTTCTCCGATCAGGATGGTTGTGGCACCCCCTGAGCCCGAACTCCCCCCTGTCATTCTTGCTAATTAATGAAACTTTTACAGGGTGTGTGTATTCACCTTTCCCCTACAAGGCGGTGAGGGCTTGGTGTGTTCCCCCAACTTTTGTGTTGAATCCTATGGATGATTTTTTTCTAGTCCTTCCTCAATTTCAGATAGAATCTGGGTTTTTCCTGTACCTCTTGCTGCTATGCAGAAAATGCTTGGTCTAACTCCACCTGCAGCGGATATTCTCTCTTCAGATTGTTTGTAGTGTACAATCCTGCCCGTTCAAATTCTAAATTCTGACTTCTCCACTTCTCTAGTAAACATTGTCCCCCCCTCTTCACTTTCTTCTATGGACTTCTTGTTATTTTTCTTCTTTTTTGTTCTACCATCTTTTTCTTCTTTTTTTCTCCTGTGGTGTCTTCACCGCTAATTTACTTCCATAGATAATAGAAGCAATAATGGGTACTCTCCATTCTTCACTCCCATCAGCACTTACTTTTCTGCCCCTCTCTGCTCTCATGATCTATTTCCAAGATTTTCGCTCGGGAAAATTGGCCCGCAAATGATTCTAAGGATTATTAATGCAAATGGTATATTCTTCATATTTCAGGTTTTCTTAAGCTCTGATACAAATTTTTTCAGACGTGCTAAAGGTAATTGGTGCCGTTTCAGGTGGGACCTCATTATTTAACATCTTCCTTCCTCGACCAGCTAAGATCTGGATGATACGCATCCGCCTGGTCTCCCCCGATGTCCAAAAATGTATTATGCGTCTTCTATTAGGACCTCGTACGGTGAGCCTTTCCGGAATATAATTTATTTTTTCTAACAGCCTATTTACTTAAGAATGATCCCTTCTCTAAGTTCCATTTGTTCGCAATTTCTCAAAAGCTACACATACACAGTCTCCTCTTAATCTATCTTTAAATAATTTTTCTTGGCTCAATTTCTGTTGGGCTATTAACAGAGCACTATTTTTCTGTGTTAGGAGAATACGCCATTAACCCTACCGGCGGGCTTAACATCATTTGGCCGATGCACCATGTTGGACCGATCCCTCCTCCTACATAATCTCAATCGATGTTCTCCAACCATCTGGGGTATCTCACTCCTCAACAAATAACGACAAACGGTACTCCCCTTTAGGCCGTAATATGGTTTTTTTTTTTTTTTTTTTTTTTTTTTTTTTTTTTTTTATTTATCTGGAAAACAACATACATTTCAGAAACACCATGCTTCGCAAGGCGCCTTAAAACCTAATCTTCCCTGGCCTACCTGGACCCTATACCCTTACTAAATCTGGTTTCATCGGATAACTAACTCTACCGATAGCCCCGGCAGCACCCTCCCGACATCGCTCTAACTCACCCGCCCCCCCCCCCCCCCCCCCCCCCCCCCCCCCCCCCCCCCCCCCCCCCCCCCCCCCCCCCCCCCCCCCCCCCCCCCCCCCCCCCCCCCCCCCCCCCCCCCCCCCCCCCCCCCCCTCAGCATAGTAGAAGAGTCCAGGTATCTTTCCAAGGGCGTAGCACAAACTACACGGCACGATTTCGCCCGACGTTTCACCTTTCCAATCACCACCCACACACCCGATCGTCTCAGCCCGTTCTCTCTATCCATGCTCCCCTGCATTCCCTTCCGGCTGCCGGGCCCTTCCGCCACCATGCCCGTTCTCATACATAGTCTCATGGTAAGCCCCTAGAACGGTGCATGCGCTACAGCAGGCTCGTCGCGGTACCCACTAGCCGTCCCGCGCGCCGTGGACATCTGATCTCACGAGTCAGCTGTGTGGGGGCCAGCCCGACGCTGGGACGCGCTAACAGTTACTCTAACTGTTGAATGGCTCGGGATGACTTGCTGCTGGACGGTCTCTGGAGTACTGGTGACAATCCACCGACTGCATGTAGAGCTGGGTTCGTTGTCCATCCAGTTCTCCAAATCTGTGTGCAAACTTTGGATGTAACCTTTGGACAATGTATTTTCCTCTTTGCGAGCCCCCAGACTAAAAAAACCATGGTCGCCATCGTGAAATTCCATCACCACAGGGCAGTCCACAATGGCGAAGGTCGTCATCACTATGGTTAAATGGGCTGCCCTATGGTGAAGGCGCACCATGGGGAGTGCCACCATGGTTCGGCGGGCTCCACCATGGTGGAGATCGTTCCATAGTGCTCGTCACCATGGTGTCTGGCGTGCCCATGGTGGAAGCTGCACCATGGTGTTTGTCGCCATGGTGGCGCTCGCACCACAGTGAATGTTCTCTTGCCCGTGCGTTCAAGTCTCCGAGGTTTATTCAGAAATAGTCTGTAACATTTAAAATTACTGGAGATAGAGAGACCATGACTTCACAATCGTGCGTAGAGTCGAATTTTCACTGGGTTCGGCTTTGGTCAGTCAGAGCACTTAATTTGTTGGTCACTGTGACCAGCTATTTAAAATCACCATGAGGCACTCCACCATTGAGCGGGTAACTATGGGGCAGCACACCATGGGGCAGGCATGGGGCAGCGCACCATGGGGCAGCGCACCATGGGGCAGCGCACCATGGAGCAGCGCACCATAGCAGAGCCACCCCCATGGTGCGCTGCCCTATGGTGGGGATCGCCATGCGCCATTTCGCCATGGTCAAGATCATTCTGACCATGGCGATTCGTGGATCAACCATGGTCAGCCGTCGCCATGGCCCAGCCCATGTTTTTTTTTAGTCTGGGCCTTGTTTGAAGACGTTGAAAAGCTATTTCTGGAGTCCCTCGAAGATAGATATGATGTTCCTTGCGTTGAAACTGAGCTGTCATGGACTTACACATTTCTTGGAGTAATACGTACTGCTCTTTGTTGATCATCTTTGCTTCTATTGGCATTTGAACAAACATTTTAACCACACTGTGTAATGAGCGTTCTGCTACAACTACAGGAGCACTGCCTTGCATGAATTTCAATTGAGTTTGCCACGATGTAAACAAAACCATCGACTGGAACGTATACGCCCACTTTTCCATGTCTTTCGAGTACAAGTCCAAGAAATTAATTCCATGAAAATTGGTCCATAGCGAAACTGGATCTTGAACAACTGGATAGCCACGTTCCTGAAGCGTTGTCAGCAGGGTAGATTATCCAATTCCGATGTTGCCTTCGATGTAGACTACCATCGGTGATTTTGGACTCGTCGCTTGTTTCGTGTTGGTTCTCCTTGATCGACGACCGCACCAGGCTCGAAACATGTTTGCTCGTATTAAAGTCTGATCGCGAACTGACCGCTGGCGTTGTGCGTGACATTTTCGTTTGCGTATTTTTCTTTGCCATCACGTATGGCTAGTCCGCATTCGCACTCGACTTGATCGGGTTGCCTGAATGGCCATTGTTCGGTTGCTTGGGCCTGGCAGCACGTCTGCGACTCTTCAAGTCGTTTTGCTGCCCCAGGCTACCCTGTTACAATAGTCTAGTGGTTTCGGGACTTGGTTATTGACCCGTAGGTGGGTGGTTCAAACCTCATGTCTCAAAACATCAACTCAATGGTGGATTCCTCGGAATGAGAGACATTTGATAACGTCAGACAGTCAGGACACAATGCTCCGATAGACCAGTACGCTTTGAGCGAGATATTGGTCGCTATACTACCGAAGGACATTTGTGTGTGTGGACCGAAACTAGCCAATGATGTATCTCATTGCTTCGTCTCGCTGTAACCACCACTTGCAATGTTGGGCTGATTGTCTCTACTGGGGCTTCCTCTGCCTAGCGAGATGTTTGATCCCATGTTGAGTCCCACACACTAATTTACTATGTAGTTTTTTCGTGCATAGCTTTGCACGATATTGAGCATACGCGTGAATGCACAGATTTGTGCGCAACAACGCACGTGGTGCTGCATATCAATGCACATTCTCATGCTTAGCTACGCACGAATTAGTGCATTTCCAAACGTATGCTCAATTTCGTTCAAAGCTATGCACAAAAAACTACATAGCAATTTAGTGTGCAGTCTAACGAGGACAAGTTTCCACTGGGCTATTATCAAGCCCTGAAACCACTTGTAACCCTTTTTGTTGGCCATACTTGCGTGTTTCTTGTCGTCTGATGCAGCAACATGGTGGCGGGTAACGCGACTCTTATGGAAGCTCGGACGCGTCAGACCACCCTGTTACAATGGTCTGGTGGTCAAGGCGACTGATGTCAGCCTCGATGGCGGTGGTTCGACTCCCACTCAACTCTTAACTTCATATCAAATATTGAGCGTCTCTTAAAAAGTAATCATGTTTGTCTGTTGATCGGGAGTGCTCCTCTCTAGGGAGTGTTCTGTCTGCCTGAATGTCTTAGGACATAGTTGGTACGCGACCATTAACTCTCCCAGTCTGAGCCTCTTCCGTCGGGCAACAAGCCTCTGCTCAGATGTTGCAAGACGATTTCGGGGGTCGGGGTAGCGCCTAAACGGCCTGCTGCCCCTTCTCTGGGACGTAAGCTCCTAGACCTGCTACGGCGGGCCCCATGTCCACGCCTGTTGGCTACATCAGTAACTTGACAGTCCAATTTGTAATAATTTTTCAACATTTTTCTGGGTTCTGTCTCGGTTATGTATCTTGTGAGTCGATTGAAACCTGATGTTCCTCCGAGTGTCTTGGGGGCCGCTTGTTGCGCGACTGGGTGGTGGTGGCTGCAGGCTCCATTAGTACCAACTTGTAGACCGTTTTTCCACGTTCTTCCATTAACCGTGCCTTTTCTCTCTTGCTGTCTTGTTGGTGGACTTGTATAAAACCCTTATATTGTTTTGTATTGTGTCACCTTTGACCTCTCCTTTTGACATAACCCTTGACTTTGATTCTGCTTTCCGAAATAAACGCGCGCTGTATTTGAAACACTTCCTGTAAAAAATTCATACGTTGGTCAAACTGAAATAATCTTCTTGTTATTCTTTATGTTTCATCGCCATCTTTTGTTTTGGTCTTGGTTGATTGAGCCCCTCACGTGCTCGCTCTGCTTTCCTTTGCGACTTTTTGTTTCGGACTTATTGATCCTGTATATATTCCTTCGACGATGGAGCACTCCGTCTTGTATCGTGGGGTCTGTGCGCCAGGGTTCGCCCATGGCTGTTGTGCAGACCTTTAATGTGGGGTATCCTCTCTCTGAGTGTCTCTCGCTTCCTTTTCTAAAGTCCGTACTGTAAGTATGCTTTTATTATCGATTTCATTTCAGGCTCATTTCAATTCGTGCTATTTGGGCAAACGAATCGCCCTTGGAACCCCCAGGGGGCTGAATTGGGGAATTTATTGTGGGTGCCCGGTGGTTAGCGCTTCCTGGACCCACACACACGCCAGCATCATCTCGGCGCATCCATTGCACACGATGATTGGCGTTGTGCCTTTTCGGGACATTCCTGCCGGACATGCCCAAAAACCGATATGTGCTGCGTGTTATCCCCTGTGCCCCAGTTTGGTTGTCCTGTTCCGTGTGGGTTTGTGCTTTCGTACCGCCTCCTCCGTTCTGTACCCGTGCCTGCACTTGTACCGGTTCAGCTGCCGACAGCCCACCATCATCTCCATGACCTTTTTAATATTTCAAGTAATTATTCCTCTTTCCCCCTCCATGATTTTGTTTAGATTTTTGTGATCTCTCTTTTTGGTCTCCAATTTCCCGGTAACTTAAAACATGTTCCTATTCCTGATTGGTCCTTTTATATACATTTTAACCTGTTTCATGTTGATCATATTAATTGGAGTGTAGGTTAGTCACACTCGTCTGTTTCCTCTTAGTTTCGCCTTCTTTTGTCTTGGCCTTTGTTGTCTTTACTTGTTGTTCGTCTTGTCGTCTTTGGCCTCCCATATGGATGCTTATCACTCTTTTAGTTTTGTCATAACGAAATCCTGTTTCCATGGCATGTGTTCATGGCTTATTCCCGTACTTTTACTCGGATCACAATGTTTTCGTGGGGGACTTTGGTCAAAGTCAAGCTTCCAGGGCCTCGGGCCACTTTTAACGTGCGTAATTAATAAGCTCAGGAGGGAAGGTACCTGGGCCCCATTTGATGCGTTCCGTGAGGCCCCAGTCTTGTTTGGTTTAGGCCTCATGTTGCATGCTGCCACTGGGCCATAAAACAAGCCTGGTGCCCTTCCCGGCATCAACCAGTGGGAGATTGGTGACCGGCGGCGCTTCCAGCGTCCATTTATGTGGTAGAATTGGCATTCAACATTCCCATCTGAAACTGCTGCAGTGCGGTTCTGGGGGGCGTTAACCCCACATGCCCACGCCGTGAACTTGGCGCTGTTAACTTCATGCAGCCATTGTCCGAATTCAGCGCGCCACCGCATGCAACGGCGAATTCACCTCCAATTTTGGACTTCCGTTCTTTGTTCATTCTCATTTTTTTGGATACTTTTTCATATTTTTATATTCAATTTTATTAAATTCATCATTTTGCTTCGTTTAAAGTTGTCATTCTTGTGGCAGTTGGTAACATTCACTGCTTTTAGATTTTCATTGTAGTGGGTCAGTGAGGTAGTTAGTGAACACACAAACACTTTTCTTGGGTGTATATATTTCGAAAACGTTGTGAAACAATTTCCAATTCCTTTCCCCCTTTACACCACAACAACTCCAGTTTTGCATTTGGTGAGTACTATTTAAATTTCAAGTTGTCATTTAGTTGATTGCCCGAAATCTGCAAAACTGGTTTTTCGTGTACATTTTTGACTTCCGTGGTCTCTGAGTCTGGAATAACAAAACAGACCAAAAAAATGAGTCCCACTATTCGGAAATTCTTATGATTGAAGCCACGCAAACACTATCAACCCCCCCCCCCCCCCCCCCCCCCCCCCCCCCCCCCCTACCAACCAAAAATGGCAGAAGAAAGATGTTTGCTTTTTAAAATGCAAAAAAAAAATCCTATTTTGTTCTGGGATTATCTTTTGAAAGGACTTGAACAGTTACAGGGTAACTAACAAAATTTGTGTGGAATCTGAAGAACACAAATAGGGAGTAATTGTTAGTTAAACCACACACTACAAATCTGAAAGAAAGGCAATTGAACAAAATGAAACCAACCAAATGCCCTAAAAAGATGGTTCCCAATTATGGTTACAAGTCCACTCACTCAACAAATAAGTGTTTGAGAGCAAAGGAATTTTTTCCATTAAATATGATAACAACACCACGTAGGGCATGGGTTTTTTCCAAAATTCGTCAAAATTCATGATGGTCAGTTCGGATTGATTTATCAAAAATAGGTATTAAAATACCATTACTCTGGCCTCAATTGTGCCCTTCATTTTTTTAAGAATGACATGACCAGCGTTGGTTTCTGATCACCAAAACCATTAGCATAATTTTTCCAACACAAAAATAGAATTTTCTCCAGGAACATTTCTCTACAACGCAGCAGCCAATTTTTCCAAATTGTGTACTCCAAGTCATTCAAAGTTCATCTTTAAAAGTATTGCACCCTTCGATGAAAGTCCTGCAGTTTCAAATAACTGTCGATACTGTTCTGAATAATCTTCTATTGATAAAAGAACAGGTTTATCAAGGAGTGGGCTCAGATGAAAACATTGTCCCTGTGCTCAAGTAAGCTTGATGTAACTGATGCGTTTGTAACAAGTGTAAATGGTACATTAATGTGAGCAGATTACAAACTTCTGGCCAACTCTTTTTGAAGAATCTGTGAAATTGTTTCAAAGCCCAATGTCCAAAGATGAATAGGCGGACGAAACAGTTTCCACATTTGGCTCCGATGAGGAGAAAATAAGTGAAGTTGTCGGTTTGTAACTGTTGGGTAAACGAAATCTTCTCTTCAAGTACTTCCTAATAAAGCTCATCCAACCTATCAATTTGGATGCAGCCTCAATGCTGGTGCACACGCAAGCTCACAATTGCGGTTTCAGGAGAAGATACAGCTTCCACACAGGATCTGAAACTTTGATTTTGTCACTTACTAAGAAAGGCAGCAAGCGCAACAGTGTTCCAATTCTCCAGTGTTGCCAGATGTGGGAAAATTTCCCACGCCATGGGAAATTTTACTCTGTGGGAAAACGGGAATTTTTTTTTAAAAAAAAGGGCTTATTATGGGAAATTTTGGAATTTTGCGATTATTGGCCAACTTTTTTAAAGGAAAAACCTCAATTTTCCTATATTATGGTGTATTACCAATTAAAAAGTCCCACTCACATACGCACCACACCGCCTTCTCCCCCCAAGCAAACTCTCCTCGATCCATGCTGGTCTACCTAACCTCATGCGCGCAACTTCAAAAATGGACAGTCTATTTTTTTAAATATATTGACTGTGAGCAAATATCTACCCTCAAAAAATGTTTAATAAAGTCTGCTCATTTAATTATTGTTGTATCGAATTTTACGCGGAAAAATATAGGCATCATATGAGATTTTACGATATAATTTAGCATATACTGGGCAATTGTTAGGAACAAAAATGGGAAAAATTGGTAACCTGTGTGGGATAAAAACGAAGATTTGGATCTGTGGAACACTGGCCAATTCTGGGATGGCATGACCTCCACCTTTCTTCTTTCCTTCAATTAATTTAGCAGGTTTATTACCTACGTCACAACCATTGCACTTGAAAGGCATCAATACACCTGTTATATATTATCATAGGGAGAATGAAGCCTTTTATCAAACAATAGTAAAGCGATCATTGGAGGCCATAGCGCAATCAACAACACCATCAAGAAACAAATCGTGACCAAGGACAGCAGGGGCATGCCAGGATCTGACCACGTGATAATGGTCCCACCTTATTGAAAGCGGAAGTCTTCCCTTAATGCTTTAATAGGAATATGCATTACTATTCGCCAGTTTCCTCATTGCCTTCTGATATTTGGCTTTGGTTCTCCATTTAGCAGTTCTGAAAAGTAGGCCTTCGTTGTTTTGGTTGATCCTCACGATATTTGGTCATGGGTCATTCATTCAATATCTGCAGAAGTGTCTCAGCTGAGAAACCGCCCATGACGCCCACCCACTTCATGTTGCCCTGAAATACAAAGGCAGAAGTATAAAGAAGGCAGGAATAGTAGCAATACAGATCAGGACATTTGGCACAATAAACAATACTTAAGTTGTCGCCAAGAAGAAACTGAAGTCGCAAAACAGGTACAAGCTCATCCTTGTAACAATAATTCCCGTTTTGCTCCAAATCATTTCAAGTCTTTCATGAGAAAGGCGAAAAAGCCCTTCACAATGTCCATTTTAGAATTCTACTAAAAATCTTGTTTGTCAATCATACTGACTAATCTTTTAGCTTTCAATCGACATCAATCGAAAGGGTCCCATAAAAAGATTTTCCAAGGTCATGTAGAACACTTTCTTCCTTAGATAAATCAGTTGAGAGTGAGATCCTCCCGTCCAGTCCTGTGGTGCGGTGCCTTGTGTTGTTTTCTGTGGTGCGAGTTGTAAAGCACATCATTTTTAATAATATCATATTAAGATCAATAAAATGTCCATTATCATCAATGTAATTCAAATCTTTGAGATGCTTCATCACTCAAATTTTGCCTTTTATTTACACCTGAAGAACCTCAGAAAGGAAATGCCAGATATTGTCGATATTTTTTGGACTGATGAAGTTGGAATGAAAAGTTTACCTTCAGCATAGCAATAGAACTCTGCCAGATTAGGCGAACGAATTAGATCCATATTGCATACTCATCATCATTTACTTGAAATGCTAATTCAGAATCAATTGTTCCGCTCTCTTCATCAATGTCCCAATAGAGCTCATTATCGTTCTGTTCAATGCAGTCACTTGGATGGACACTGTTCTTCGGGTTTATCAACCTCCATGATATTAATCTGCTTGCTCTTCATTTCCAAGTTGATGTGGTGATGTATAGCATGGGTACATATATCCACTTTCCAGCCTGGATGGTGATGACTGATGAAGTGACGGAACTGGCCCAGAGTGGTGTTGGAAGAGATCTGGTAATGTCACATTCATCACTTAATGGACATAAAACTTCTGCTCCGTTCTTATGAATACGTTCCATCAAATGAGTGATTCAATAGTTTCATAGAAGCAAAACGATAATTAACAAATGAACATTTGCAGTTCGGGAAATGTTAGGGAGTGGCAGGATCTCACACAACCACATTTCGGTCGTTGTACCATCGATGAGAAACATGTGAATTCAACAATTACGGAAGCTAATCAAAGACAAGAAAGAACAACATTCAAATGGACACACACAATTTGTAGTTGAAGTTGTCCTTCATGAACTCGTTGATGCTAATTCAAAATGCTGGTCAACTGACATAGCTTCCAACATTGCAGAACGTACACTTCTTGAGGTTCATGATTGGGTATCCAGGATTAAGTTCGATGTTCACCAATTACTAATAAAAATTAGCAATATTTAAAAGATGCGAAATGGCTTGTAGCAGTGGAGGGAATGGCAATCATGGAACCAGTAAGCAACGATGACAGCCAGAACAATTGTAACTTACAATGCGTAACCTAGCACTGATAGAAATGCTTTCCCAAAAGAAACTTAAAAAAACAATTGTTTATCTGTTACCGTTAACAAATTAAACTTGTCCCCAAAAATCGAGTGAAAATGTAATAACCAATGGAGTCTGATGAGCTATGGTGTAGCACCATCAGAAAAAACAACGGAGGAATTTCTATTGGTCAAAAGACAGTAGACCACTGTGGTGTGAAGGACGGAGGAGAGCTTGTGAAAGAAAATTAACAGTTACTTTCCGTAGTTACTTTCCACAGTGAAAGGCAAGCAAATTACTTCAAAGTTGGAAAAAAATAAATTATGTGGAGGTCAAAAACTTAATTAAAACGTATGAAAAACCTTAGAAAATTTAAACTTTCTTACTGGGGTTATTTTTGTGTGAAAGGGCAGTGCTAGGCCTCTGCCAAGGTCCCCAAACAGATTTCCACACATGAACATCACAAAATTTTTGTCTTGAATAGTGGGCCACACAGACAATTAGGGTTGAGATGGACTGGATGCAAACTATTTTAGAAAACAAACAGGTTAACTTCCTGCTTGAAAACATGTCAGTCCTCGCTCAGAATTGCTTCAGAAAGTACAAGAAAGAATGCTACAGCCATAATTTTAAAACATTAGGAATGTTACTGACTTCAGGCAATGCTGGGTCAGAAGCTAAAATATGTGAAATCACACAAGAAGAACTTATTTACACTGCCGTTTTCAAAATTAGCGGCCCCTTTCTTGCCCACGGCGCTGTTTCTATGTTTTTCGAGCTAGGATGCTGAATAAATTTGGCAGGTATGGTGCACCCGTATGCCCTTCTTGAGTTAAGAGCCCTACCAAGTGTCCCAGTCCGTGCGTCCCCCCTCACGGCCTGTGGCAACCCCTTCATTGCAAAGGGGTGCAAAAACTGAGACGAAACGTGGCGAAATTTTTGACTTTTAATGATCGGAAACGTGAAATGTGTGGTGTACCGACTCAAATGAGTCTCCCCTTCACAACCGTGCAAGCGGAATCGCAATCGGACAAACCCACCCCTTTCCACAGTCACCCCCACCCCCTCGAGGGGGTTGTTTTCAAAAATGTTTAAAACCGGCAGCAAACGATTTCAGTGGCCTCTCCTGTACACGGTGCAAGTTTTTTTTTTTCCATTCCGACCACCCCGGGCCGTACCAACCCCTCGGAGGACCCACCCCTTTTTGAATTTGTGTCGTTTGAGTCCCAAAGAGGTTGAATTTTGGCGCTAATTTTCATTGGGACTCACCTTGGGTGAGCAGGAACCCATCCCCGTCAAAAAATCAGGTGCCGCAAATTTTCATCCACCGTTATAGGGGTGGCCACCCCCTATCGCCATCTGCTCGCCCGGGAAGGGAAGGAAAGGCGCTCAAGGGTGGTCTCGGTCGAAAAGACACGGCTGAACCATTCCTGAAATTTTGGAGTCGATCCGGTGCATCGTTCACCCCCCAGGACGTCAAAACTGTCGAAAACAGCAAAAACAGCCCCTAAGTTCATCCCTCGTCAACGCCGAACTCAAGTGGGGTAGCGGCCAAACTCCAAGTGTCCCATCTCGGCACATCCCTTCCGTGCAAGCCCCTTAACTTTCAGACCGCTGCGGCAACGACCGCGCCCATGCGAACGACGCAAAGGCAGTGATGCATTCAGGCCTCTCGCCTTGACAGCGCCACGCGCCGGCGAGTCAGGCAACCCATCACACAGGCCGCGCAGGTGTGCCAACGCACTGGAGTCGTGCTCGCGCGCCAAGTCGGTGTTTTTTCAACGCAGGCAGTCCAGCAGCACCGTGCAGATGACGCCTGCGCTTCGCATGCATTTTTGCGGTGCAGCTGGACTGCCCCTGTTGAAAAAACACCGACCTGGTGCGTGCGCACGACTCCAGTGCGTTGGCGCACCTGCGCGGCCTGCTTGACGGGTTGCCCGATTCGCCGGCGCGAGGCGCCGCAGTGAATGCATCACTGCCTTTGCGTCGTTCGCATGGGCGCGGTCGTTGCCGCAGCGGTCTGAAAGTTAAGGGGCTTGCACGGAAGGGATGTGCCGAGATGGGACACTTGGAGTTTGGCCGCTACCCCACCTGAGTTCGGCGTTGACGAGGGATGAACTTAGGGGCTGTTTTTGCTGTTTTCGACAGTTTTGACGTCCTGGGGGGGTGAACGATGCACCGGATCGACTCCAAAATTTCAGGAATGGTTCAGCCGTGTCTTTTCGACCGAGACCACCCTTGAGCGCCTTTCCTTCCCCTTCCCGGGCGAGCAGATGGCGATAGGGGGTGGCCACCCCTATAACGGTGGATGAAAATTTGCGGCACCTGATTTTTTGACGGGGATGGGTTCCTGCTCACCCAAGGTGAGTCCCAATGAAAATTAGCGCCAAAATTCAACCTCTTTGGGACTCAAACGACACAAATTCAAAATGGGGTGGGTCCTCCGAGGGGTTGGTACGGCCCGGGGTGGTCGGAAACGAAAAAAAAAACTTGCACCGTGTACAAGAGAGGCCACTGAATCGTTTGCTGCCGGTTTTAAACATTTTTGAAAACAACCCCCTCGAGGGGGGGGGTGACTGTGGAAAGGGGTGGGTTTGCCCGATTGCGATTCCGCTTGCACGGTTGTGAAGGGGAGACTCATTTGAGGCGGTACACGACACATTTCACGTTTCCGATCATTAAAAGTCAAAAATTTCGCCACGTTTCTCTCAGTTTTTACACCCTTAAGCAATGAAGGGGTGGCACAGGCCGTCGAGGGGGACGCACGGACTGCACACTTGGTAGGGCTCAAAAAGAGCAACGGGGGCACCTACCTGCCAAATTTCAGCATCCTAGCTCGAAAAACATAGAAACAGCGCCGTGGGCAAAAAAGGGGCCGCTAATTTTGAACGGCAGTGTATTACTGACAATATATGGGATTTATATATGGTAAAGATAATTAAGGAAGATACTTTTCCGATATAAATAATGTATGGAAAATATATAAATCTCAAACATTGAACAATATATAGGCAATGTAGTCTTTTGTAGTCTATTAAAAAACTATGGAGCTTGTCAAAGACTCGGAAGTCTTTGAAGAATGGACTAGAGTACTCATTTAAGGTTCACATTGGAGCTGTGCTAGATAACTTTTCGCGTTGCCCCCAAAAATGATGTTCAAAATTTCCTAACTGTTTCTCTTCACTTGGTACATAGGATTTCTCAAAATTTGGTGAAGACTTAAACGCATGGGAAAGAACATTTTACTTGCTCTATATATGACTTCAATATATTTCACAAGATAATATTATCTGGCGTAAGGTGCCAAGATGTATTCGATTACCGTGAAACAGGGTAATTTCGGGCACCCGGGGTAATTTCGGGCATCTCTGCCCGAAAGCATTGCGATGATGCTGCCGTCTAGCGGCGACCTCGGAGGCTTGTCCCGTTGCGCGCATCGCATTCGCCACACTTAAAACCATCGGATCATTCCTCTGGAGACCAAAACAGATCCAATCTTTTCGAGATACAGTGATTTTCGTATTTTACACTTTTTACCTAAATTCAGTGTATGCGTGAAAACTTCGACTGGCAAGCCCGGGCAAGCCAAACCTGTTCACAAACGGTGCATAAGGTTTTTTTTTTCGATTTGGACATGTTTTGAGCATGCTGTGTCAAATTTTCAATCACCTGCGGCAAAAAGTATGGTAAATAGGGGCTCAAAACTAAAAAATGGTTAATTTTTGGGGTAATTTCGGGCACTGAAATGGCATGCAAGGGCAAGCAGGGTTGTTCTGAACACTTTAAATTTCGCAGGGCTGGAGTGGTGTAAGCTTCTTCCAGCTCTTCAGAGCTCTTCTGAAAGATGGAGATAATCCATTAACACAGATAATACTCAACTGCCGCAGCAGTCGCTTTGTGGAACTTTGACTATTATAAAAATGGGCCAAGGCTGCATCTGTACTTCTTATGTGTAGTATGTACACATCCTATCTTTGTGTCCAATTACTGGTTCGTGACTAAAATTTTATCATGTTTACCGGGACTTTGACTTCAAAAACGGCCGCATGGCTTGCCAGGTTACTACGGAACGCAGAGTTTTCCAGGAAGCCACTGTTTTTTCCCAGTTGTGCATAAGACTAGCCTCCCATGTACGTCAGATTCAAGAGGAAGATCCACGGCTCATCTTCGCGTGATATAGTGTGGCTCGAGTTGTACCATTATCAAAAACAAAAAAAGATAAAGGTTCACGGTTAGACGTTCAACAAGAAGCGTCCTTAATAGCTCCACCCCACTCTCCCAAACATCAAACTATTTGTTCCAATCATGACTTCAAATTATGTATAAATGACCACCCCTCCCACATCTACATCCTTAAGAATTTCACATTTTATCACATAAGCTCAAAAGAAAGAGACACTTCTTGATTTTGAGACCAAAATCAGAACAAGTCGTTTTTTTCCTGGGGTGCCCGAAATCACCCCAAAACACGGGATAATTTCGGGCACTGCTTTGGGCCCTCCACTGTAAAAAACGGTGAGGCGTACATGTGTGGAATTGGCGTCAAATTGAAGCTAAATGTGGGTAGATGATAAATTTTCACCCTCAGGTCCATGGCAACACCACGACCTTCACAATTTTAAAAATACCTCTTAAAAGTGCCCGAAATTACCCCGTTTCACGGTATACAGACC
Source organism: Stenchaetothrips biformis (assembly GCA_030522485.1). Taxonomy (NCBI): domain Eukaryota; kingdom Metazoa; phylum Arthropoda; class Insecta; order Thysanoptera; family Thripidae; genus Stenchaetothrips; species Stenchaetothrips biformis. The sequence continues at coordinate 2,117,732 of CM060099.1, read as the reverse complement.
ACATATGGCTTCAAGATATTTGTATCTTGAGAAATATATTGCCAATTTATTGCGGAGAACCAAGATATAACAAAAGTATATTGCAATATATAATAAATATATTGGGCCATATACTTGCAATGTATTGAACAATACATAATTATATTGAAAATATATTAGCCATGTATGGAAAATATATGAACCATATCTAGAGAAAATATTCTCCTTTTCGCAAGGGCAGCGATTGTTTCTTTGGCATCAGGTGCATCAAACCTAATGGAGCCTGCATTGCTGAATAGGTCTGGTCCCTGCAGTTCTTGGTGGAGCAGGATATTGATATTTAGGATCTTTGTGAGTGCTACAATACACTCCTCTGCCCCCACTCATGACCTATCTCCAGATTTCTGAGATAGGCTTGCACCTTGCCTGACTGTTTTTTGACCGTATTTCTGATCGTCCTGTATATCGCCTAAGGTTGCGGCAATACTCTCTGTGTAAGAAGGCAGATTTGCCCTCATGAAATCCACTGCCTGTTTTCTGAGATTCAGAGCAGCTTGCACAAAATCCTCTGATTGCACTGCCATGGTTTTGTCTAGCTGGTGTACTATGGCAGAAAACAGGCAATGACCATCTTGGCTCATGGCCACTGCTGTGCACAACCCCATCCAAGTTTCCACTCTAACTTCCCTGAAAGCAAAAGGACAGTTTTTTAATTTTTATATTTTAATATTAAGGAATCAATGTAGCATCTAGTTTACAAAGAAAAATAAGAATTAAATACTAACTTCCAGGTGACCGATCTTCAAATGGATCGGGTACCACCTTACTGCTAGTAGGAATAATATGCTTTGATGTTGAAGTCGAGACCTGTAATCGCCATTGTTATATAATTTTTGTTGATGTTAGATTTGTGACAGTTAACAATTTGTATTAAAGATCTTTGGCACTTACATCTGTGTTCAGGTAGTTTTCCTGCTGGCTTCCACACGGTTTTTCAACATTCGCATTCTGAGCAAGACATGGTTCCGGAGGAGATTTTGATGGTTCTTGAGGCCAAGATTTTGAAGACTCAATGCCCTGAAACAAATTTGGTATTTGAAGGGAATCAAAGCAGTAAATCAATTGAGGCTTGTAGCAGAAGCATTGGTGTTTGTCTGCACCACCACCAGGGTGAGTCAAGCACTGAGAACTTGGCTGGGAGAGGGTAATATATGTTCAAGGATCATATGTTTAAATTCCTACACAATGACAGCATCAAGTTAAGGTATTGACCAATCATGATTCTCTTAGAAGTTTGAAGTGCATTGGTTTTGAAACATTTAAATATTGAATCATTTACCAGCCAAGGCCTTGAGTTGGTAAGAATCTCAAGCTTGATACAGCAGTCATTGTTATTGCATTACTTACATCTATGTGAAGTGGAGTCCACTCTACTGATATTTCTTGGTATTCAGATAGCAGATTTCCACCAGTCGCTTCAGCCTTGGGTGAACCGTTTTAAATATTGGCATGAACCTCTTCCTCTTTTGAATAAGGCTCTCATCATTCTTAATCACATCACTGAAAGCACTTTCCAATTCTGCGATAGAACCGGCGCCCACAGTCAAAAGTAAAACTCTGTTTTCGAAAGTAACAATAAGTTCCATTTTTCGAAAACTTGATTCCCAAGGAAACAACTAGATTTTGAATACTTCGGACCACACCCGCGAGAAAACCAGTACTTCAACCACACTTCAAATCCCGCGTGAACAGGAAAAACGGTGGTGTACTCAGGGCTACCAAACTTAGAACCAGAACTCTGTCTTCGATTCTTTGCGTAGAAACACAAAGGAATTTGGAATATGTTCGCAAACTGTGGCTTATTTTTGTTAAAAAAAAAATCTTGCCAACCAACGTCACAACAACATTAAGAGGGGACTATACTGAAAAAATGGCGGTTTTCGGCCAAAAATTCAAAAGTTGGTTTTCCATGAAAAAACCTTGTTTGGACCTTCCTTTATCCGGTACAAGTCGGGTTTTCCTCCAAAAAAATTTTTTAGCTGCTCTAAGAGGCAATGGGAGTGAAGCCTGCGTCGGGCGGATTTTTTCATAATGTACCAAATATTAAAAGTCGACTTCATCTAAAAGTGACTAAACGTCATTGAAATGCGGCTCACGTTCCCTTGCTTAAAATTTGCATTTGCATGTTTAGCAAAGACACATCTACGAATGCATGCTTATGCACCTAAAAGAGTGGGCAAAGACCTAAAAGTGCATTCCTTATCCTTGATTTAGGTACACGTTTGCAGACGCATGCTTCTTATGCAGGCATCTGTAGGTGCGTACCTATATTAGCATGCAACTAAAATAAGTACTCTCACTATCCATAAGTAGGCATTTGTAGGCTTCACCATAAAATAAACATTTATTTCTAATTATTTTCCCTTTCCGAACCTCGCCTTCTCGTTAAAGCCGCCTGTTCTATCCCGAAAAGAAAGCCTGAAATATGCCTTGGCTAGAGTCGGGAGAGGGCAGCCAGTGCCCGGTAGGGGGCAGCACCTCTCGACGACCTCGAAGCAAGGGGTATCGCCGCAGGCCGGGTCAAACCTTTAACGACTGATAGCACCGAAAGTTTTTTTTGCTTTAATGTACAAAGAACACGATTTGTTAAGGACCGCTTAGACGAAACTTGCAGAAAAAGGACCGTAATTCGGTTTCAAAATTGACCTTACAATCCCTTTTAAATAAAATGCCACCTGTTTTTAAGGTTATGCGCCAATGCGCCCTCTCACACTCTTACAACTTTTGAGACTGCTGCTGCTGTTTTTAGTTCATGAGTTTTCCCTCAGGACCCTTTTTGTATTAAATGCTTTGTTTTTAATGAGACGTTCTTTTTACAGATATGAAAAAAAAAGGAAAAACTTACTTTTGAAGAATTTTATAACAGCATGCCCTCTAGGACTGCCTCTTACGTAGTTGACTTGGACTTTAACCTTTTTCCAGATTCTCTCCAGGTAAGACACATAAATAACTCATTTTTGGCCCGTCCCGTATTATTTATAAAATAAATACGGAGGACGGGCATAAAGTCTGATGCTTGCTGTGCGTCCGTCCGTTCGTTCGTTCGTTCGTTCGTTCGTTCGTCCGTCCGTGGACTTCCCGTTGTCCGATCTTCACCAAATTTGGTATGCAGCCTCCTTGGGTGACCCTAAGAACCGCTCGGTGGCAGCAAATCCGATCCGAGCCCCGGGGGCGCTGCTGCAGGTGCATCATGGTCTACATGGGGTGCAGGAGGATTTCGGCAACGGGTACAGCTAGAAGGGCATGTAGGGGTATTTTTGGAATCGGGGCGACGAGACAAAGCCAACGGTGCTGGTTTCGAGCAAATCGGAGAAGTTTGGACCAAGGTTCAAATCCCGGGGGGACCAAATTTTTTTTTTTTGAGTTTAACGTTGTTTCTTATGTTTTTGAGGGTGCTGATGACGAAAATAACGTCCATTCTGACCCAGACCCACGTTTAAAGCCTGTAAGAGTTAAACATTTGCGACACTCGTTAAATTTAAAATGTACGGGACGGGCCAAAGTTGCCGATCTGTATCGCCACTTTTCCTGTTATTTTTCCTAATAAAAGTTCAACTTTCATTTGTGTTTCTTTAATTTCTTGTTTGCTTTAAGGACTGGAATTTGAACTATCTAAATGACTATTTTAGTCGAATCTAAAAAGCTAACAAGCTGATTCCAGGACTAACAAGTCCTTACGTGTATGTTGGAGCTTATGGGTCCGCCTTTCCACTCCATACAGAGGACGAAAATTTGTGCAGTATAAATTATTTGCACCAAGGAGCGCCGAAAATGTGGTCGGTATCGCAAAAAAAAATGAACATAAGTAGGAATTTGTATGGTTACTAGCGTTTGATTGACATAAGATGTTTTCTATGAGTCTGTCACTCTTATTTGGCGTTGGTTAAAATAAAACCAATGTTTATTAAAAATTACTAAAAACTCAGTTTCGTAGAAAAAATTGCATTAATATGCACGTTTTTTCTGCATTTACAGGACAGTTTTTCCTTCCAAAGAAAAAGAACATTTAGATGCAATGTACAATGATATTGCTCAAGACTTTGAATGCTCAAACGGTGCCCTTGACAGGCACAAGTGTGGAATTGCCAATATTCTTCACAAAAAAATTCAAGAACTAGAGAGCTACAATGTAAGTTATCATTTTCAACGAATGAATACACTAAGGACAAAAAAAGGCATACGATTTTTTCAAACTTTCAAACAAAAAAAAACAGATAATTAACCTATTTTATTTCGTTTCGCAGGTGCAACAGAATGAAGGGCAATTTATGATAGTTGGCCCGGGGTTCTGGCTGAAACATTTGAATTCTGCAACGTATTGCAAGGGACACAGGTAAAACAGAACCAGCGCCCTCTGTTATTCTTTAATGTTATTTTCGACCTTAAAAAAATTGTCTTTTATTTTTGCTTTAAATTATAGGAACAATCGTGCTTCTCTAAGACTAGACCGAAGTCTTTTTTTTTTCAAAAGTGTAAGTAAAGTCTTTAAATAATATTTTATATTCTAGCCATTGCCGTGCCTGGCAGTGCATGCCCGTAAATGCAGTACTTGGCAGTGATTTGCAGTGCATGCACTGCATCGCCATGCTTGGCTGCGCAAAACACTGCTTGCAAGTGGTGGCAGTGCTTGGTAGTGCATGCTGTGCATGCGGTGTTTTGCAGTGCATGCATTGCATTGCCGTGCTTGGCAGTGCTTGGCAGTGCATCGCAATTCGTTAGGTCGCAATTGTATATTGTTTTACAATTTTTTTTCTCCTTATGTTCCCTTATGCCTTTCTTATCCCTGCACAGAAAGTGCTTTCAGGGCTGTGCTGTCCTCTGAATTGCTTTGCATGGGTTTCAAGTGACTTTTTTTGGCAGGACGAAAAGACTCTTCGTGTGTAGACAAAAGATCCACACAAGTCAAAGGAACTTAATGAGAGTGTCAGTTGTAAGAAGCCTTTTTTGCAACTCACAGCCTATGTTTTTCTAATCTGAACGTGCTTTGCAGTGTTTTTCCTGCCCTGAACATCTGTGCCTGATTTCTGCATAGCTTTGTGCTTTAAAATTAATTGCTTTGCATTTTTTTCATGATTTAATCATTTTTATCTATTTTAGGGTGATGATGTACCTGTGGAATTATTAACTGAGGTAAAAAAAGAGCCAATTCCTTACGATTCAGACTAGACTGTTTCATTATTGAAACCCAGGATTGTAAGGAAAGGAACGCTGAGGTTGACAGTGAACCCATCAAATTACTGGAGGTAATATCAGTGTCATCTCCTACTTTTTAACATAAAATTTTTTGCAATGTCTTGCATTGTCTTGCACTGCACTGTCATGCACTAAATTTGAATTGAATTTTTTTTATAGGTTGCAAGTACTAAGCTCAACTCTATTGATGTAAAGGAGAGAATAAAATTGAGTGGCCTGTACGAAAAGAACAAGAATTTACTTAAAAATTCAAGTAAAACTGAAACATCAATTCAAAGCTCCTCAACAAAGGTACAAAAACTTTTTTAAAAACATTTTTTAACGCAGTGCTTTGCTGTGCCTTCGATGATTAATGCAATTCTTTGCGCTTGACCTTTAACGCCTGATAAAACATGTAGCTTAGCGATTCTTCGCTGTGCCTTAGCGTGCTTGGCCGTGCATTGCACTTTTTCTTTTTTATCAGTTTCAATTAGTATGCCTGCAATCAATGTTAAGAGAATGTTGACCTTATGGACTTCAGTGCTCTGCAATCTCTTCACTTCGCACCAATACAATGGCTAACGAATTGCATTTGTTTTCAGGACAAAGACTTGCGTTTTTGGTCTGATGTCTTGTGATTTCTTACTGCATTGCTTTCCAATATCTTCCATTGTTTGATCTTGTTTCTTTCATTTCATGATTTTCCGAATGGATGTGTTTATTTGGTGAAACAGAAGCCTAAAGATGACTCCGACAAAGAACCTGAAGTGGACACTGAAACTGAAGCAGGTTTAGACGATGTACGTTCCTTAAAAGAAAAAATAAAACTTTCATTCATATTGTCGATATTTAACGATGAATGGGGGTCTTGCACAATTATTTTTCAAATGTAAGGTAAACTCTAAAGTAACAAGCTAGGGCCCGCCCTTCCGTCGAACCGAGTTGCCAGCTCCGCTTCGCTGCGCCGGCAACTCGGTTCGACAGGGGGCCGGCCCAGCTTGGCCTGCCGGCGGCCTTTCCTCGGGCCTTCGGCCCTCGCATCAGACCCAACTTGGCCAGTCGAAGGCCCGGGCCTTCGGCCCGCTCTCATCAAACACCCCGTGAGCGGGTAAGGCAAAGTTATCGATGTACCATCGTGACTTAGGCCCGCCCTTCTATTCACAATATGCAAAAGTCCTTACACTTTTTACTCCAACTGTCCTTAGAATATGCCCATTTCATTTGTCTCTTAGCCCTCATTCCGAAAATACTCATATTTGCCATGCTACTGCAACTCCTTGCAATGGAGGCACAGCAGGAGCGCAAAACGAGCCCGTCGCACTTTTTCACATAACTCATGAAGGCGGGCTCCTGGACCCCCCTTCCGACCCCTCGTTGAAGAGGTCTTGCCAAGACCTATCGAAAACTTAAGTAAAAATTTTCAGTCGGTCGACCCCCTTTTTTCAAGATCCTGATGTGACTAATAGACGAAGTCGGACTCCTGGACCCCCTTTCCGACCCCTCGTTGAAAAGGTCTTGCTGAGACCAATCGAAATCTGCAATAAATTTTTTTAGTCGGTCGACCCCCTTTTTTGAAGATCCTGATCTGGCCAACTTGTAAAAGCGGCCGATGGGGTCGGGACCAGGTCCATTCATCTTGTCTCGTCGCCCTGATTCCAAAAATACCCCTATGTGCCCTGCTAGCACCAATAATGGCGGAAATCCCCCTCCCGCCCATGCAAACCATGATGCAGCTGCTGCAGGCCTTGCGCGGGTCGGACGGGATTTGCACCACCGGATTGTTTGTTCGGACGGCCCTCCTGAAGTACCCTCCAAATCTGGTCACTCCAGCTCAACTCCTTCCTTGTACACAGACGACGACAACGACGACGACACACAGACACAAAGGCAAATGCATATGCCCTCCCCCTATTTTTTGAATAGAAGGGCGGGCCAAAAAAAATTGTTATAGGTCTACCAATATCCTGGATCAGATGAAGATGAAGATCCCACAGAAAAAGAGGCAAAGAGAAGAGGCCGAAAACGTGACCCTAGAAAGAAAGGTACTTGGTCTACTACCCGCGGTGACTGTTTTCTTGATCTAGTCTATTTTGCACTTTATTTGGCATGAAATGATCTCTTTCAATAGGGAAACTTCTAGAGAGTCCCCCTAGCAGAGTTCCCCCTATTTTTCCTTCCTTTTAAATATTCTTTTCTTGCTATTAGTTAAATATAAATATAGTATATTTAAGATGTCTTAATTTCTCCTTCATGATGGGCTGCGTGCGGAATTTTCATAAGTTCTGTCGCGAGTAGACTAATATCTGTCGCGATTTGAGTATAACATGTTTCGTAAGATCTGTCGTGATAAGACAACGACCAATCGTGATTAGAGAAAAATCTGTCGGAAATAGGTAGAGGTCTATCGCGAATAGAAAAAGATCTGTAGCGAAAAGAGTAAGATCTGACACGAGCCCGTTAGGTTTAGTTAGGGAAGGTTGGACCATTTGGTTCTAGGACAGGGATGCTCCTAGCCCGAACTGCAGCAAGAGAGGCATATAATAATTTTTAAAATTTTTATAATAATAATAATAATAATTATAATAATAATAATAATAATAATAATAATAATAATAATAAAAATAATAATAATATAATAATGTTACATCATTTTTAAAAAAGGGGGGGGGGGACTTTGCTAGGGGGAACCCCCAGTATGTGTCATTTTAATGAGAGCACTAGAATGACAAAAAAAAAGTTTCTTCTTCTTTTTTATTCCTTCCAATCGCCATGTCAGGGGCTACAACAAACTAGTCTTGTGCTAGGTGGTGTGTTATGTGTAACGTCGACAGCACCCTTCAATCTTTGAAAGCCAAAAAAGTCAAGGGGGAAACGACTTCGGTTATCTGGCGTACAGCAAATTGGTTATCCGTAATCCGGATAACCAGAAATTTCGAAGTAATCCGGTGGTTATCTGGGGAAATTCTGAGGTAATCTGGGGTAATCCGGCGTAATCCAATGGTAATCCTGGAAATTTTTCGAGGTAATCCAGAGGTAATTTGCGGGTTATCCGGGGTTATTCCTATCCGATGTAACCGAAATTTCTCAGTCGTTTCCCCCTCGCAACAAAGTACAACTCGAGTTACTGCCTTTGCTATCGCTCAGCTAGTGAGCTTACAGTGGTATTTTCGGTCAACGTCATACCATAGAGTCATAAAACTGCTCACGAGTCATATATGCTCTTGCATTGAGTTATGTATTAACTCACCTTATGAACCATAAACAAGTTTCAATGAATTTTTTTGAATTTTCATTTTTTAAAAGCTTAAATGTTGCTTTGGCCAGTAAGATTCATTACTATTAGTGTTTTCCTTATAAATGTCTTTGCGTTCCGAACATAGAAAAGGATTGGAAGCTACACTTCTTTTGTTCTCGTCGGAGCATGCAATGGACTTTACGACAGCTTTAGAAGCCGTATCACATCAATAAACTGCGAATAATGAACTCGATTCAGTGTTGAGATTGTTAATCATTGTGACCTTTAAAAATAAATATTAGACTCATGTTTTTGACACTAGTCGTCTGTGAATGCTGAATTGTTTTCCAAATTAACGTTTTCTTTACCGTGAGGTTTTTTTTATGACTGTCTTAGCTGTTTTATAACTCATGGTGTTCTCATATCTGACACAGGCCGTTTATGCATTTCATTTTCTAGACTTTCAAATCTTTTTTTAATAGAACTGTAACAATATCTTTTAAAAATTTGCAAACGTTGTTTTTTTTTTAAGGTCACCCAGGATTTGCACCCGAAAAAGTCTGCCCTATATGCAACAAGAAGCAAACTAGGGATTTTAACTTTAGGAGGCACTTGGCAAAAGCCCATAAATGTAAACCGGCGAAAATTGATAGAATTATTAATGAGGCTACGCTGTGCACAATGTCTGGCCTTCGTTATGGCAAGTTTAGGGACCTGCCAGACCTTGTTCAAGAGCATTGGAATTCAGACACTAAACTTCAAAGTCAGATGGAGGCCTTCTTAAAAAAAATGGGATGCAAACTAGAAGAGGTAGGCAACTTACCATATGCTGCTTGTACATGATGTTTGTTTTGCTTTTTATTCATCTTTTTGGTTTTTTTAGGTTCCAGATGATGATGATGATGAAAGTGATCCTGAAAGTAGAATACCTGCGAAGAAAAGAAAAATTTCACCTGAAGAGGTACTTTGGATATTCCAGTCGCAAAAATTGAATTCGCTTTCTTATTGCTGACGAGAACTTCCGTCATAGATGGCAAGACCCAGGATCGAGTCCCGGTGGGGTCAAAATAATAAAAAAAAATTATTTCGTGGTTTAAGCTTACATTGTTTAACATGTTTTTGAGGGTGCTGATGCTGAGAATGACATCTATTTACAACCCCGGTGTGATTTAAATCACGTTGTGGTTGAGAACAAGCCAGATTGCGAATGTATAAAATTTACGGGACGGGCCAAAGTTGCCGATTTGTATCGCTTCTTTCCCTGTTATTTTTCGTGACAAGAACTAAAACTTTTTTGTTTTCAGGATGAACTGGATGATCCGGACTACACAGACAGGCTGCAGGCTGTTAGTGCGAAAAAAAAAAATGGAAGACCTCAACTTGCCGGTTATGGATGAGTCACTAACAATAGTAAGAGAATTGAAAACTGCCAAGAAACTCCTTAATGCCGGAAGGGACGATCTGACCAAGAAATTTCTGACCCCTGTCAAGCGTTTACTAGGATTTGTGCAGATGGCTCATCCCAGTGATGACTTTGGCTGGGAGTGTTTGACTGACTATGATAGAATAATGGAGTACTTTGATCTAATAAACCCAATCGTGTCACCCTCGACCAAAAAAACCTATCTCGATTACATGGTCAATGCCTTTGATACTATATTGAAAAGCTGTCTGATGGCCGAAGGGTGGCCTAAGGATGCACAGGAGGTAAGGGATTCCTAAAAAAAAACACTCTTGCAAAAAAATACACTATTTTAAACCTACCTTTCTAGAGTCATTCATTATTTTCTGAAATTTTTACACATTTCCCAAAAATCATTATAAGTTTACTATTTTTTCAAATTTACCGCGAGTAACTTTGCATGAATCTGTAACAAGTGAAAAAAAACAAAGCTTAAGTTTTCCTCCTTGGTCTTGTTTTCATTGAAAAATTAGTTGAATGTAACACTCGAAGATCACAGATAAAAATCAAAACCATGGAAAAGTTTGAAACTTTACATGATTGCATTCATAAGCTAATTTTGTCGGTAGTGAAGTGTAGTTGTAAAAGCATTATTGTAACATTGAAGTTTATAGGTGAATTAAAAAAAAAAACAGTGAAAATTAATGCATTTTTTTTATTCTAGCACCACGATTTGAAAACCAGAGTAGAGACAGCTAGGGGTAAGCTGCTTTTACACATGCCGAACATAAGAAAAACAAGAAACATGGACTTGGCGGAAAAAAAGGCCAAATTTGGCAAGAATTTACCCGACCCTGCTCAATGGAGCCAGTATTGCAAGAACGAGACTGTCATTGACAACTTTAAGAAACACTTAGAAAACCTTCAAAATGCCTCTCGAGAAAGTTTCAACTCTCTGCAATCAAATCCTGGTAAGAATTCTTGACGGATAGGTGAGACTCCAAATAAGCATACAACTTGCGGAATAGTCTCAATATTTTTCCTTATTCAAAATTGACTCCGGCGCAACTCTCGTTCGTTATTTTGGTAAGAATCTGAAATTTTCAGAAAAATAATGACTTAATACCTGCAAAGAATAATTTTAAGGGGATATCGGCTTCTTCAAGTTTACCTTCCCATATCGGCTGAGGTCCCAATGTTTTTATACAAAGTGTCTAAAAGTGTCTTAATTTGTATCTGTTTGACGGGATTTGGAATGCAATGGCGCTTTCATACTAAAATCGAACATGTTTAGAGATCATCCGGGTCTCACTTTCCCTTCTAATTCTTACACAAAAACTTTTTTTTTTGTTTGCTTCTAGCTGACAGCCCATTGAGAGATTCTTTCAACATTTGCGCGGAGTATTTGGCCACGAAGCAGTTGATGGAAGGAGCCCGCCCAGGCGAACTCTCGGAGTGCCTCACGGAAGAGTTTGACTGTGGAGAGAAGTATGAAGATAACTACTTAATCAATGTTAAAAATCACAAAACGGGGGCCAACCAACAGGCGGTGGTTTCGATTGCCTTATAAGAAATCGAAATGTACAGAACTTTCCGGGCTGTACTTGACAAGTTTCCGAAGCTTCCAGAATTGATGTTTGGGTTCTTTGGAACCAAAAACGGCTACCAGGTAATGTATTTGCACAAACAACTGTCAAAAGAAAACATTGTCAACAAATTTTTGAGCATTATTTTATTCGTTTCTAACAGAAAAACAAAAACATTTACCGGCGATTCAACCTTTGGTTACAAAAAACCGGAGAGGAACATTTCACATGTACCAAACTCAGGAAAGTCGTGGAAACAAATGCAAATCTTACTGGCAATGAAGAAACAACAAAAAAAGTAAGATCAGCATTGAATCACGGAGAGAAGGCTGTCAAAATCAGCTACAATGTTCAAACCAGGTAGGTCGTTTGCAAACCCTTTCATTTGATTCTTCATAAAACGGCTTAACATTACTCCTTAGGGATTTTTTAAATTACGGACGATTTATTTTTTACAGTGAAAAGGCTTCAGCAGAGAAGGCTCAAGTAAGCAATGTCTTAGCCGAGGCTTCCATCAGGAAAATGCTCACGAGACGGCGTCTTGAATTTGATGTTAATATTTTTGAGGGCCCCCTAGAAAAAGGAGGCTTTGAGAGGTGGCTTCTAGAAGAGAAAAAAATTCAGTGTGAAGTCTCTGATGGTCTGTACAGATTATACCGTAGTTCATGGCTTCAGATTGCCAAACCACTCCTTATAGAACAATTCAAAGGTGATATTGAAAAAAAATTGATCAAGGCCGCGCTCGTCAACAGCTCAGTGGCGATTTGTTTCGGCGGACAAGCCGTATCCTAATTTTACTAGATCGCGCATATTTTTGCCGGCTCTTTGTGCGTTTCTGGCGTTCTTGCCTTCATTAGGCCTCACTCCCAGGCAGGTACGGGACGCGCTTTGTGAGGCAATCGCTTTTATAACAATCTGTCAGCCCGACTATACTTTTCGCAGTGCACCGTACATTTGCGACAAATACCAGCGTCCGAGTATCTTGCCTGGCGTTGAGTCTCAGCCGGCGGACGCCGCAGCGTCGCCTGGCCGCGTAATCTGCTCGCCACCTCCGCCGTTTCCGGAGTTTTCGTCACCGTGCCCCAGCCGCGCCGAGCGTAGTCCGCGCACGCGGGAGAACTCTCCCGCCTCAGCTATATACAGTTAAGGCGACGCTTGCGAGAGTAGTATAACTGGTACTGGGTAGCGGTTGCCTACCGTCTACGGGGCTGACTTTTTCCAAGGCCACGCTGCCCATGTGCCTTTGTGACTGGCTGACACTTTGCTATGTGCCTATCCTTCTGACGTATACTTTTATCAGTATCCTATTTAATTGATTTTTTTTCTTAAAGATTTGTCGGACTTAGGAATTGAAAGTCAATAACAAAACTGCACATTTTGGTTTTTGGGGGTTTTATTAGTTTTTTTTACATTTTCTTTTTTTACAACACGTTTGTGCTTTCTTATGTTGCACATCGTTACAAAGTTTGACATTTTTCGCATATCGTTGATACATTTTGATAACAATTTCATCATTTTGATAACAATTTGAAGTAAAACTGGATACAAAATCTTTCATGGAGAAACCATGTGCCTTAAACAATAGATACATAATACAATATTGACCACATACAGCTGATTCAAACGCTTGTAAATCTACTGTGTTTTTTGTCCAGAGCGTACATTGGCGATCCATGAATTGCCTTATTTTGGGTACGTATGGTCCCAGTCCATAAGAGCAAAAATGTTCGCCACGTCCGTTACACCCTACGTAAATTGCTTGCCAGTGTGCTCCTGGTTTCCGGATTGGATCTGTGTTTACAATGATGAGTGCTGGTTTATGAAAAGTGTGTGGCAAAGTGTCAGACGCAAATACTCCGGCAAAGTACGGAGCTGCGTGGGGATCTTTTCGTATGACCGCTTTTAAAGTGTTTCCGTCCATCTTTAAACGCCGTAGTCAACCACCACGTTTCTGTTCTTATCAATTTCTATAAGATTATTGAACTCCGAAAAAACGATACAATTTACTGCTGTGGTAAGTGGTACAGCAAATTTTACCTCCAATCGAACTATGCCTTGTCGTTGCAAGTTCCAGTGATTTTCGTTTGCCGACAGATCCTGGGAAATATCAAATGCGTACAGAGCATACCCTTGAGGATATTCTACATACGTAATGTCATTCCCTTCGTCCTTCCAATGTATTCCGGTGCCACTGAATAATGTGTTGTATGCGTCTATGTGTAAGTTGTGTTCAAAGTCTGGTGTGAGAGGCTGTGCTGGTATTTGTTGTGAGTCAACATATAAGCTTAAATAGTTTAAATTAAAATGTTGGAAATTGAAAGGATTGCTCTGGTAATGTCCATTGAAGGCTTGATTGGAGACAAATCCAATGATGAGTCTTTTTGGGATTTGTCCAAGGTGCAAATTTGAAATGGTTTTGTCCTGAAGTCCTGCTGGAATGGTTATGGTCTTCAAATCAACTCTGGTCAATGGATATTTTGCGGGAGATTTTTCTAAAGCTGCCGCGTGTCCAAGAAGCACCGTTGGTGAAATGCGAACTTTTCGTACGAGTAGCGTTGCATCTAAAATGAGCAGTTTTTCGTTTTGAAATTGTGACATGAGCACAAAGGGATCACGTTGGCGAGTGAGCTTGATTCGCATCTCTACGTTATTTAAAAGAAATCGATCCTGGTTGAAAAAGTCACTGTGAATGGGTCCCATCATCTCAAAAATTCTGCTGTTTTTGGTAAGTTCGTGACGTATTTTCAATCCTTGATTGTTTTGTGGTTTGAATTCATCCATGTGTCCTGCTGTATCTTTGTACCACATTCTCATTGACATGTGTGAGTTTTTGGCTGGTGCGTCGTACGCCAGGAGTGACTCCATGTAACTTCTGTATGGGTATGTCATTGAAGACTGTGAAATCACTTTTTGATTAAGCGAAACATCCACCTGACTCCAAAGCGAATGCAACAAATAATTGATGGGTGTGGCCTCATTTTTATCATCTGCAATAAAATCTAAATTTTCTGCATCGACAATTTTTCCTCTCACAAGAAGCAGTGTGTGTGCTGGATCAATGTACTCATGTCCTGTTCCTGGAACACAAAATTCTATGGTGTTTGACTGATCGATGCTCGTGATAGGCTTATAGGGTGTCCACTGTCCTCCCTCTAAGACGGTTTGTGTCGGTGGAATTGCCCACAAATCAAGTTCTGTTCGAAGAGCCTCGGCAGAAGCATTATGTAAAAATGCCATTTTAAAAAATGTGTGTTGGATTTGGCTTGGATCTCTTGTTTGTCTTTCCTGGTCGCGGTTTGCGTGAAGACTGAGGTTTTCCCTTGACCCTCCTCCGCTTTATACCTCTCCCACTCATCTTACTAATGAGGTTTTGGCCTGCTTGTGTAAAGTGTTGCTTGACACTGGTCTTTAGGGGAACTTCTCCTGACGCGGCGTCAGCTAGTATGTGACTTCCGGCTCGCAAAGCCTCCCGTCCAACTGCACTTGCACCTTGTTTCAAAAATGGAAAAATTTGACGAAACAGTCCTCCCAGCAGACTTCCGATTCCTGCACCCTTTTGAGTGGATGACCCCGCAAAGTATCCCATTCCAGACCCAGTTTGGGCCTGCCTAACGTAGTACTCTGCAATATGTGACATGGTGAAAAGTTAAGTGATCTGTCTGAAGTGACACAGAAGGGTTGAAGTTCCGTGATCGAATGGTGTGAATTTCCCAGTGTGCGTTCTTATATTTATCTCTAAAGTGTCAAACGATTTTGTTTTCAGTTTGAAATAGATGGGTGGGTCACACCGATAACTGGTCATCCCTCCATATGTTTTTCTTGTTTCGACTGGTACTGTTCTGAGTAGGGGTGCTCGTGTATGTCCAACAATTTGGTCTTCAATAATGTCCAAATAAACATACAGTTGTGGCGCCACTCCCAAACTTGTGTCAACAGGGTAAGTTCCCAAAAGTTCCTCGTTTGTCAAATATGGTCCTGAGTGAAGCAATCCAAGTTGATTAGCCAGGAGCGGTGAAAACGTATACTTGCCATCAGGTACTTTTTTAAAGGGATGAAACAAAATGTATCCATTTTCGGTCAGTTCTACCACACTTGACCTTCCGTTTCCATCTGGCAGTTCTTCAATAGAGGTTAACGTTTCATGCAAGGCAAACAACAAGTTTTCTTTTGTGATGTAGTGTCCGGGCCTTATGGAAAATGATTTTTCTTCTCCGTTTGCAAAATAAATGTTTATCTTATTTTCACCCTCTGAAACTTGTTCGATTGTGTTTGGATAATTGAATTCCAAGAGCGCTACTTCCCAGTTTTCGCGGAGCTCAACTCGTTCAGAAAGCTGAATTTTAAAATTGGAAGTTTTATTGTGTGGGTAAATTTTTGGACTTGAGTTACTTGGGAGCACCATGTAAAATTCCATTATGTAGTTTTAAGATCTTTTTCCAGAATCCAAGAGCGTGACGACTCAGGGTAACCTCTCCAGTGGACAAACACTTCTTTTCTGGGACCTTTCCCTCGGCTTTTGATTATATATGCAATTTTAAACATGAGTGGTTTTTTCACAAGACTCAGTTCCCAGGAGTAAAATGATCCTTCCAACTCTTCATTTTTATCAATATCAGCTATTCGATAAATGGGCTGAACATGTGGGATGACTTTTGTAATTTTAAATATTTCTTCTGACCAATTCCAAGTACTCCCTTTCTCGAATCGCTTTTTCTCCCTCGATATTCTTACATAGTCCCCCACTTTTAATTTTGGGGGAACCTTTTTTCCGGGTAACTTGTTTCCGTAAAGTGTTTGATACACTTCAAGTACACGCTTTGGGTCACTTGCTTGTGTTGGAGTCATTTTTAAAGTTGTATGTTTTTTGTTATTGTATGCATGTGTTACATCATCTAAAACTCCGTTCGTGTATTCGTAATTCTCTCTATGAGTAAACACTTTTTGCATCCACAGTCTCAGCGTTCCAATAAAACGTTCCACAACGGAACATTTCGTGTCCGGATTGTTTGTGTGAGCATAGTCTATTCCGTTTTGTTTTAAAAATAGTTTGAGTGTCTTGTTTTTCAGTTCCCCTCCTTTGTCTGTTATCAATCGGGTGGGTCTTCTGGCTGTATTTTTAAAAAGTGTTTCAAATCCCTGTTTGATTGTCAACGCTTGTTTGTTTAATACGGGGACGGTCCATGCATATCGAGAAAATACATCAACGACACAGAGTATAAATTTGTTTTCTTGATTGTCGTCTTTTATGGCTGAAAAATCTGCCAAGTCTGCCTGCCAACAGTCATCAATATTATCGGCATACGTCACATTGCGGGGGAACTTTCGCCTGGCCCGCTTATGAAGAGTGTACGTGTCCTGTCCCTGTAGGTATGCTTCCACTTGTTTTCTATGAATGTCAGACTTTGATGCAGTTTTGAGACGTTCCACTGTGCTAAATCCCGCAGGGTGACGTGTGTTTTTGAAAATGTCATCAAGTCCATCGTTTCCAGTTTGTGCGCGTTTTTTTCTTCTTTTGGATAGTGTTGTTTTTTGTTTTGAGATTACGGATTCCTTTTTTTTCTGTGCTGCTGGCATTGTGTAGAGAGAGTCCTGATCCTTCTTGAGACTGTAATGCTTGTTTGTATTTTTTATTACCAATAACTTCAAGTGGTGTCCCCAACAATTTTAGTACGTTTGCAAACGTTTCCCACTTGTTAATTTTGGGCGCGTCACGGGTGCGCACAGCGTCTGAAATCAAATCTATGATGCTCGGTAACGTCTGATTTCCAACTAAAGTCCTACCATTTTCGTCCCAGCTTATAAGTTTTTTGGCCTCCTCTGTTGTAAGATGATCAAACAAATATGCTGCTGAATCTTGAAATTTACTAGGTGTTATAGATAGCAATTTTTGTTTTAATGTTACTTCGTGTTTTGGAGTTCCGAGATCTGCAACATGCAGTTCCATTGGTTTTTTTCTTTCGTTCACAAAATACAAGTATTTTTGGAGAGCCTGTTCATATAATTTCCATTTTTCTCTGTCTTCCGCTTTTTGTTTTAGAATTTGTTGCATTTCTTTGTCCAAGTCATTCATGACCACCTCAGCAGTGCGCTCCACTGGATTTTTTTCATGGAGTTTGGCAACAGTTTCATGGGGAACCAGAACAAATTTTTTACAGTGCTCCATGTTGTTTTAGGAGCCAAAAATAAGATTTCCAAGTGCTGGGGCTAGTACGCTTAAAAGCAACGGTAAGAATGCTCCACCTTTTTGGGAAAGAGCCTTTTTTTTCTTTATCCAAGACTCTCCGCGTTTGGCAAGCTTTTTAAGAACAGTTTTATGTTTTTTAAGTTTTTGTTTTTGTGTAGGAGTAAGTGGTACGTTTCCTGATAGAGTATTGTCACAAAGTTCACAAATTGAGTAGACAAGTGCCTTGTCGGCTTCCTTTAAAATAGCTTTTCTAACTGAAGGCTTTGCACGCTGAAGCACACGAAGTAAGTCTTTGTGTTCCTGTCTTTTGGTCCGAGACATTGTCCTTGCTAACGTGTGTTGTGACCTGTTTGGTTCATGGTCCAACAATGACTACTTTTGAAAAACGAGGGACTTTTTATACTTTCCGTTTGGAATGTAAACAACTGTGTTTTCGCCTGGAAAAATGTGTGTTCGTAAACGAAGATGATCTTTTTGCCTCACATGAAAATCAAATAAAATGTATGAATGTCCTTCCTGCGTAGCGTCCAAATATGCCTCCAACATCCCTCTCCAATTACTCGGATCTACCTGAAGTACCAGCGTTCTTACTTGTTGTATATCACGTGGAGATTTTAACAAAATGAGGTAATGTGCTTGCAAACTTATTTGCCTAAAATTTGGGGGGAACAACGCTTGTGTCAGAAACCAAAAACTTAAATTACGGTGATGTGACCCTTTTATAGCAAGTTTTAAGAATTCTGGGTTTTTAATTTGGTCTAAAAAATCGTCAACGATAACCAACTTAGGTTTTTCCCCTGCTGGAAAATGATCCATCGATGGAGCTCCTTCAATGAATTCAACGTCATGTTGCTGGGCAAGTTCATCATAGACATTTTGGTATTCACTGTAATACCATAAGATTTTCTCAAAAGCGACGTTGAACATGTGTTCTCGATTCTCTACCACTCGTTTCACCAAAAATGTTTTCCCCCCACCACTGGGAGCGCAAACCAAAACATTAGAAGGGTGTGAAAAGCGTAAGTCCATGTTGTTAGTAACGTTTATCCTTGAGAAATGATAAGCGTGATCAGTTTTCTGCAGTATTTATAGACAAATTTCATTTTGGTTCAAGTTTTATACATGTGTTCCTTCAGATAATATTTCGTAATCCTCATCATCTAAGAGAATATCTTTGTATCCAAATAGTGTAGTCTTCTCCTTGACAATGCGACGCCGCTTGTTCAAGCATACTTGCCATTTCTTTGATCCTTAATATAAAATGGGACATTTCTTCGTTTGGGCGACTTTTCCGCCCTCCCCTCAGACTTTGGGTTGGGGACATGAATGTATGAAAATTGAAGCGACCCTTCAGTCATAAAGCTTTGATTAGAATTTAAAACATGGCTAATTTTATCCAGAATAATTTGTCCGTTAATCTGGTCAGTGCGCCTTAAGCTGAACCACACTGGTGTGTCTGCACTTTTACTTCCCTTTACCTCTATGATGCAACTGTCGTCTGCTTTTGCGTGGACTGCATTCCTTTGTCTGTCCAACAGGGTGTCAAATAATTCTGCCAGCTCATGGTAAGGGTCTAACGTTTTTCCCAGGTGTTTTACGGCAAAAACCTCTTCTCTAAAACTCAGTTTAAACCTCTTTAGGTATCGTGTTGTTGATTGAATTATTTCAATGGTAGGTATGATTTCCTCCTGTTCTGCCTCTTCATCATCTGAATGGGCACGTTTTTGAGACGTGTCTTTATTTTGATCAGGACTGGGTTCGTTGGTTGTGTTTTGTTCCTGTAATTGTATTTTTTGGGCTTGTTTTCGAGTCACAGCTCCACCCGCCATATTCTTTGCAACATTGTATGCCGAGTGTATGAGTGGATTGGCAATGTCTGTCGTCCTTAGTTCTTCCAAATAAGCCCTGTATCCATCGTCAAGAAAATGATCGAGCCGTGGGTCAAGGATATCGGTTTGCGTGGATGACAAAATGCGGAGAAGCGTAAGAAACGCTTCGGAGAGCAATGAGTCTGTGTAAAAACAACCTCCATCATATTCATCTAGAATGTCTGTGAGAGTCATTTTGGCGTTTTTGTTTTCTGTCTGTGTCTTTTGTGGAGTGTGATGTGGCTTGCGGCAGCTCGGACACGAGCATTTATAATTGCGCGCCCCACCCGAGAGCAGACACTGGAGGGAGACGCGTGACTCGAAGAGAGCAGCCCACGCACTCTGCCGGAGAGCGGACGAAGCCAAAGGGCCCCAGTGCGGAACGGGCAGAGCGCCACCACGGCGTGCGCGGTGCGGGGGGATGGAGGAGAGCGCGGCCCGGCCGAAGGCCGCTTGCGGGGGGGAAGTCAAGGACAACACATGACGAGTGGGGAGCGGCAAGGACGAGAAGAGGGGTCAGGCTAGGAGAGTGGCGTGGGGCGGGCAGGGCCGAGACAAGTTGGAACCTGCGAAAGTACCGCCGAAGGGGAATAACGTGCCTAATGAGTAGTGGGGACTCAAACGCACTGGCCTTGGTGGGGACCGTGAAGGGGAATAACGCCCCCTCCGCGTGCGGTATGCACGCATGCAACGGCGGGGGGAGCAGCCCGGCGTGGGGGGAGGGGAGAAGACACTACTAGCGCCCTGAAGGAAGGGCAGAACGCAAGGCGTGCGTGGGACAATGGAAAAAATGCAGAGGCGAGAGGAGTGAGGTGCGGGGCGGGCAGCATCAGGCCCGGCGAGACGACCGTCAAAGGGGAAAAATGTCCCTGGTGGGGGCGGCGCGGGCGGCGCGGGGCGGCGCGGGCCGGCGCGGGGCGGCGCGGGCCGGCGCGGGCCGGCGCGGGGCGGCGCGGGCGGCGCGGGCGGCGCGGGGCGGCGCGGGGCGGCGCGGGCGCGGGGCGGCGCGGGGCGCGGGGCGGTGCGGGCAGAAGATTGGGGGTACAAATGGACACGCGTGGCCAGCAGAGTCACACACCACACAGAGAACAGGAGGAAACCAAAACAAAAAAAAACGCCACGATGAACTCTGAAAAAATCACGAGAATCACTCTGAATGCTGACAATAAGAAGGAGCTGATCGTCAAGACGAACAAATACAATCAAACCATTTTGCAAATTTGGAAACAAGGTGAACTTGAGGACCAATTCTCCAAATCAGAAATCAAAACATTTCTCAAAATGAGATTTGACGCGTGCAAAACAATCACAAAACATTTGCGGTCTGCCCACGGTGACGAATACCTGGGCCGGTGGATTTGCTACGATTCACATAACATTCAGTGCCTCAAATTGAGAGACAAACCTTTCATTGAAATTACACGGGAAGATTTCTTTACCAATACTGAAAACGGTGTCCCCAGATTTTGCATGACACGCTTGGGGTTGACGGCCTGGTCTACTCTCATTGAACATTGGCCATACATACTCGAAAAACATTATTCAGACTGATTTTTAATAACTTTTCCCCCTCTTGGCGTGTTCAATCTGGCAGGGGAAATCCCGCCACCTCTCCCACCCGTATTATAATCGGTGGGGGAAAAATGGAGGGAGACGCTGAAATAAAAGCGTGCGCCGAGGACGGAGCGGTACACATTTACACGAGTAACACACCAGCCACCATGGACTCGCAATACAATGGCTCAGACATGAAGAAAGGTCGCAAAAGGCCTCTACAGCGCAAAGACAAATACATGGGAGACCAAGGGCCGTCCACACAGCTACAAGACGAAATTTTTGAAGTTTTTGAAAGTTTTGTCAGCAACCAAGCACAAACCGAGCCAAACACAATGCAAAGTGACAACGGAAACCAAACGGAGGAAAACTTGGATGTCATACCATTTTTTGTCAACCGGAAAACAATTGCTCTGACTTTGGGGGCCCTTTCAAACAATGCAAAAACATTGATTCTGGGAATTGATTTGCACACTGGTAAAGCTGCTGCAGTTCTGACTGGTCAACATGGAGAAAATATGGACAGGATGCGACTTTCAATCGATGAGTTGACACAATTTCTGGATCCAGACACTTATGAGAAAATTCTAAGTCTATTCTGGGCCAAAAACAAAACAGAACCATTCGATGTGGGTGGAATTCGACTTTCTGCATACATCTCACAACACGGAGGAAAATCTATCAGATTCCAACGAAAGGGCACAAAAATCAGTTTCTTTTTTGCACCAGCAACTTGGCGAAAGTTTGGAGACGCACGTGAACTGATTAAACTGTCACTCGATTTGGTCCGTCAGAGCCAAGTTCACATTCAACACTTTACTGAGCAATTTGTCAACGAGATCATCACAGAGTTGAAAACTAAAAACATAACCTACGAATGGCTCATTCAAGAGGATGTCAGTGTGCGAAATGAACTTTTTCGTAATTCTATGGCTAAAACAACGCCATTTATTTCAGCTATGTATGCGCAAGATTTGTCTATGATTGAGTCCTGTAATTTGGCCATTGTACGTGAAGAATTTCTTGTGTACCACTTTTCATACTTTCAGGAAAAAGTGTTGTCTGAGATGAGAAATTTGTAAAATGACTTTGTTTGACTCATAAAATAAAATCATGTACTTGAAAAAATGTGTTGTTATTTCTCAAGGAAAGGAAAAAGACCAAAAATGACAAAAAAAATATAAAAATTATTATTTCTTAAAAAAAATCAGTCATGATTCATGAACAAAGTTCTAAAAATAATTTGGCATCATTTCTTTGGATCAAGGATAATTAAAAAGTTAACGAGGGGGCGTCCTCAGAAGCCCCCAGCTTCCAGGGCGTCGCTCGTCTGCTGACGGCGCCCGGGTCAAGGCTCGCCGATTGGGTGGTGGCAAAACCCTCCTCTGAGCGGGAACGGCATCCTAAAACACACACAGGCAAAAAAAAAATATGAGAAACAGCACACCTACTACACCAATGGAAATAAGCACAAGACCGCGAAAAAAACTTACAGCAGACAAGCGGCGCCTCTTGGGAGTCAAATCCAGAGGCACGGCTGGCGGGTCAGATTCCTCCAACGGCGGCGGTGGCGGCGGTGGCGGCGGCGGTGGGGTGGACACCCACGACAAGTCCAGTGGCGCCTCGTCACCACCACTGTGTACCTCAACCCGGGGTCTTTTCGGAGAGGCCTAAAAAAACGGAAACAAAAAAAATAAGCCGCGCGGCACGGCAACACACACACACAAAAACACACACTCGCGCGTGCGCGCTCACTGCTCTCTCTCTCTCTCTCTCTCTCTCTCTCTCTCTCTCTCTCTCTCTCTCTCTCTCTCACACACACACACACACACACACACACTCGCGCGGGCGCGCTCACTGCTCTCTCTCTCTCTCTCTCTCTCTCTCTCTCTCTCTCTCTCTCTCTCTCTCTCTCACACACACACACACACACACACGACCACGTGGCACGGGGCTGCGGGAGAGACACTATGCGCAGCAGCAGCACGCCATTCACCGGAATAAATGGAAACGATTTTATCCATCGCGTAAAATGTTCGGCTGCAGTTCCGAACATCACATTGACGCACAGTTGGTAAAGCGGGGGACGGACGCACTTATTTCAAAAAAAGTTTGGCAGAGTATAAAAGGCAGAAACGTACCTCTGGAGGTGGAGAGGGCGTGCGTGGCGGCGCCGGAGGTGGAGAAGGCGTGCGTGGCGGCGCCGGAGGTGGAGAAGGCGTGCGTGGCGGCGCCGGAGGTGGAGTGGACGTGCGTGGCGGTGAAGACGCCGCCGCCGGTGTGCGCGCCGGAGCTGGAGTGGGCGTGCGTACCTTCACTTTAGGTGGAGTGAACTTGCGCGGCCGCTTGCGTGGGCGCACCGGTGCCGGAGAAGGTTCACGAGAGCTCGCCGGCGACGAGCTGCTCGAGCTGGACGACGAACTTGATGAGTCCGACGAGCTCGATGAGCTGGAGCTTGAGCTGGAGCTTGAGCTGGAGCTCGAGCTGGAGCTTGAGCTGGAGGAGTCGTCTCTAGTTCGGTGACACATTGTGCATGCACACACGGACATAACCAGACTGACGGCTAGGTCCCGGACACCAGGACGCCAGGGCACCCCGCCAGCACAACACGAAGGGCCGCAGGAAAGACAGACTCCGATTCCAAAATATAAACCAAGTGATAACGAAACCAAGCGCAGACAGCCACTTCAACAGCTAAACACTGGGGGACGAGGCGCGGCGCGTGGCGCGCGTTAGAGTGCAACATGGAAAATGAAAATAACACAGAAATTGCACAAGGAAAATACGCACAAGATAATTCGCAAACTGAATTCATTTTATTTTTATTAGCAGATGATACATTTGCTATTCGCAAAAACAAAAACAAAAATTATAATTATAATTGTATCATATGCTTGTACTCTCGTGCCGGCCGAGCGAGCGGCTGGGATGGCTAGGCTCAAATGTTATGACCGGCCGGCTGTGGGGGCCTCGAGTCGCCTGTCCGTGCCCGTGCCCGTGCCCGTCCGCTCTTTCGTTTATCTCGCCACTCGCGAGTAGCAGTTGTGGCAGGGGCACCGGCATCGTATACCGACCACCCGACCCGGGGCAGCGATAAACAGCGCTGAGCACTTGAGCAGGCTAGGAGCATCCGCCTCGGTCCTCAGCCCCAAGCCCCCCCCCCCCCCACCCCGCATCCAGACTCTTCTCTACACAGCGGAGCCTGCCGCGGCGTCGCCGCGTCGCCGCGTCGCCAGCATTTTGCGGTTTTTCGCTTCTAGCGGTCGAACGATGCATTTTACACATATACAACCTCTATATCGTTTTAATCGTCTTCGCCCGTTCTTTGTAATGCACCAGTTAAATTCTCAAAACTCGAAATTCTCAAGTCGGATTTTGCTGTTTTTCGTCTCTATTCGCTTCTAGCGGTCGAACGATGCATTTTACACATACACAACCTGTATATCGTTTTAATCGTCTTCGCCCGTTCTTTGTAATGCACCAGTGAAATTCTCAAAAGTCGAAATTTTCCCTTGGCACCTAGCGTGAGATCACCCGGTTACGCTGCTTTGAACCATCGCTGGCGCGCAGCCGCAGCAGACTGATTCCGATAGTCGTTTTTGTCGCTCTGTCTCTCTCGCATCGTAAACAACCATGCATTACCATAAACATTCTCATTAGTATCATCTGCTTTCACGTTAGCGTTAGCGTTAACGTTTTTTTGTTCGCTCTCTTATCTTTGATAGTTTTTTGTTTTGATTTCTTCTGCCAATCGTTGACCAAGGAGCGCATTGCAATTGTTCGCCATTCAAGTCTGCCAAATATCGAAACAAGTTCTGGAACAACAACGTGTGAAAAGGATGGGGGCGAGGGGGAAGCGATAAGGACCGCGGCCGCCACGGGCGCGGAGCACGCCGATGATTCAGAACAGGACAGGCGTGAAGTGAAGTGGGTGGGGGAGAGGGGTCCACAGGAACGCGCCGACGCCAGACAGGGGGAGGGGACAGGGAATACCCAAACACAACACGAAGAGAGTAGAGAAAGGGTCCACGGAGAGGAGGAGTGATACGCAAAGAAGGTCAAGACACCAAAGGTGCGGGGAGAGGGGCGGGGCGGGCAGAAGCAGCACTGCGAGGCGAGAGGGGCGCGGGGAGGAGGCAGAAGACGCCCGGCCGCCGAAGAAGGGACCTTGGCGGGGGAGGAGTGCGGAAAGGGCAGTAGGGCCCGACGGCCGAAGGGGGGACCCTTGGCGGGGGAGGAGTGCGGAAAGGGCAGTAGGGCCCGGCGGCCTAAGAGGGGGGCCTTGGCGGGGAAGGAGTGCGGCAAGGGCAACAGGCAACACAGGCGCTATCTAGGCGTGCGTAATGAGCACAGGGTGCGAGGGGGCGGAGGAGAACGGCCTAGGAACAGGAACGGGGTGAGGTGCGGAGCGGGCAGAAGCAGCAGTGCGAGGCAAGAGGGGCGCGGGGAGGAGGCAGAAGACGCCCGACGGCCGAAGGGGGGACCTTGGCGGGGGAGGAGCGTGGAAAGGGCAGCAGGCAACACAGGCGCCATCTAGGCGTGCGTAATGAGCACAGGGTGCGAGGGGGCGGAGGAGAACGGCCTAGGGACAAGAACGGGGTGAGGTGCGGAGCGGGCAGCAACAGAGTGGGGAAGGGAACGGACGACGGCCCGGCGGCCGCAGGAGACCAGCGGGGGAGAAGTGCGGAAAGGGCAGTAGGGAACACTAGCGCCACCAAGGCGAGCACAAGGAGAACAAGGGGTGCAGGGGCAAGGACATGCGTACGATTGCACTGACGAGGTGGGAGGGGAGAGGAACGGGGCGGGCAGAAGGTACCACCAGCGCTCCCAAGGAAGAGGGGAGGGCTAACCTTCCGTAGGCCAGCGCGGGCAGAGGCGCGGAAAGGGCAGTACGCTACACTGGCGCCCCCTAGGACAAACCCAAGGCGAGCGGGGCAAGGAGGGAATGGTGGGGTAACTAGTAGGAGGGTGGGGTACCGAGGACGGAGGGGAAAACACCCGGTGGCGGACGTCTGAGCCGCCGAGGCCGGACCGAGCGGACTGAGCCGCCGAGGCCGGGTGACCCATGAACGCTCACCCATAAAAGACGGAGCGCGCCAGCAGACGGCACAATCCACACTCACACAGCCAAAACACAACCAAAAGCAAAAGATGGAGAGACAGGAGCGACCAGCAGAAAACATGGACACGGCTGACGAGTTGGACACAGCGCCACCACAGGAGCAACCCGCCGAACAGAGCGAGGACATGGACATTGACAAAACCGAAGCAACCCAGGAGACACCCGAGGAGGACTATATGACAGATGAGGGCGAAGCACAGGAGGCTGCCCGTTGTGGAACAATGCAAGACGTGAGTGATGTGGAAATCATTGATGTGGAGGACGAAGAAGAGGGCAAACCAGATGACAATAATAATAACACTGATCAAACTGTACCAGATTCCACTGGAGGAGGACCAAGTCGGGAAGGAGAACAAGAAACCTCAGCACCAGAAATGCAAATCAATGACGAGGCCGAAGTCGCAGAAGAGCCAGAACAACGACGCACAGCCGAACCCCCAACCATCTACGACGAACTAACAGTGATAATTCCTAGTCGCGCTGCCCAAATCAATGACATATTAGAGCAACTGGAGCGAAGGGCAGAGCGCTTGGTTGCGCAATCTCACATTGAACGCCTTTCCGAACAAGTCACTCTGTTCCGTGGACAGTACGACAATTTTGCTAACGCACTAAACATTCTACCCTATAAACTACCAGATTTTCCCGACATGGCATCGGTCAGCAAGAGAAAAGATACATTTGTCCGCTGGCCAAAAAATATAACTATCTCACCAGAGTCACTGGCTGAAAACGGTTTTTTCTACACTGGACTGAAGGATGCGGTCCTCTGTTTCCACTGTGGAGTTGGGTTGGGAATGTGGAGAGAGAATGACGACGTTTCATTCGAACATGCAACATACTCACCGTATTGTGGACATCTTATCCGCATGCAGGGAAAAGACTATGTGGCAAAGGTACAGAAACAATTACAATCAGTGAATGACGTACCGGCACACTTCCAAAACATAATCAAGCCACATAACTCCGAACAAACGACCGTGGAGCACTGTAAAGCACACGATAAAATCATCTGCAAAATTTGTTACGAACGGGCTGTTGATATTGTGGTACTTCCTTGTGCACATCTGTTCACTTGTGCACAGTGTTTGCCCTCAATGAAAAATTGTGGCGTGTGCCGAGCGTACATCAAATACTCTATGCGAGTGTATGTGTAACCAAGAGTATTTTATATTTCATATCTTGTAACCATTGTATTTCATGTTTCATTTGAAATATCTTGTAATCGATGTATTTCATGTTTGATTTGAAATATCTTGTAATCGATGAATCGTTTCATGTAATCAATTTCCAACATGTAATCAATCAATGAGAATATCATGTAATCAATTTCCAACATGTAATCAATCAATGAGAATATCATGTAATCAATTTCCAACATGTAACCCAAGTAACCAAAGATTTCAAAATATAAAAAAAATAATTTTAAAAGTTTCCTTTTTTATCCTTTTCTTTCGAATCAAGAAACAGAAAAGAAAATCAAAAAAAATCGAAATACTCATATCAGCAACTTTTAAGAAACTCACACGATTGTAAGAAAAAAATAAAAGCAAGTCTTGAAAATTAAAATTTCATGGTGCCAAAGCAGAAAAAAATCAGAGTGACTTAGGGGGGAGAGACAGTCACTTCAATCGAATTGTCTGATGGGTAGGCAACCACACAAAGCAATGGTCAGTGTCAGCCAGTCGTAAATGCACATGGGCAGCGTGGCCTTGGGAAAAGTCAGCCCCGTAGACGGTAGGCAACCGCTACCCAGTACCAGTTATACTACTTGCGAGAGCGTGACCGCGAGAGCGTGCGCCTGAGCGAAGAGTCGGCGGAGTGGGGGAAGACTCTGCCGAGTGTGAGGCTCCGAGTGTAGCCGAAGATGTTCGGGTCCGTGGCTTCGAGGGGGGAGTCGAGTGTCGAGTCGCAGCAGTCAGCAGCCGTGCCGTGTCGTGCATTTAGGAGGCTGTGGCTGGCTGTGAAGTGGTTAGTGGTTGCCGGTTGACAGAAGGGACAGGTCCGTAAAATGCATAACAACCGGGAAGGTATTTTGCAAGCTGTGGCTCTTGCCGTGCAACTAAACGAAGAAGCTGAAGAGGAGAATGAACGAGCGATGCTTGCTGTCGCACAGGTAGCTGTCTTACAGCTTATGGAGCAGGAAGAACCGTGGATTGATGCAGGTAAGTTACATAACCTATACTGAATCTGTCAAACTGAACGAATTCATTTTGGTTCTTTTATATTTCAGGAGCACTTGAAGCCTCGTGGGTATATGTGACAGTGAACATCAATGAATATCACATGATGAATGATGCAGTGTTCAAGATGCATTTCAGAATGTCAAGAAGAATTTTTGAGGTATTTATTCGTTTGAGTGTTTTGGATGCAGCATTTAGTGCAGAAAGTTTGTTAGATGCCACGTCCGTTTATTGCAGCTGTTGGTGCAGACAGTACGAAATCATCTTCATGAGAAAGAAGGTTACGAAGACACAGGACAGACTTGCAAGATATACTTCTAATGGTCATATGGGTGTTGGCCACACCAGATTCGTTCAGAAGTGTCGCTCTTAGATTTGGTCGTCGACCTACCACCCTGTGGTATTTCTATTCTTATGTCATCATGGCTTTACGAGAACTTGCCCCAAGATACATAGCATGGCCAAGTGCAGAGGAGAAAACTATTATCAAAGGTGCCTTCCAAAGAGCTACCGGGTTTCCTGGAGTTGTAGGGTGCATCGATTGCACCCATGTCTACATATCAGCCCCT
This sequence comes from Stenchaetothrips biformis, assembly GCA_030522485.1. Lineage (NCBI taxonomy): Eukaryota > Metazoa > Arthropoda > Insecta > Thysanoptera > Thripidae > Stenchaetothrips > Stenchaetothrips biformis. The sequence continues at coordinate 2,088,818 of CM060099.1, read as the reverse complement.
GTTGAAGATGCTGCCCATTATGTAAACCGACATGACACCTATAGCATGAATGTTCAGGAGGTGGTTGACCACACCTTGTTGGTTCGCCACTTACATGTAGGGGAGGTTGGCAGCATGCATGACAGACGGGTGTTGAGGAGAAGCCCTCTTCTCCATGATCTGCTTAAAGAAGGCGAAGAAAGGATTGTAGATCCTGATGAACACATTCTTGGCGACGGTGGTTACTAATTAACTGATTTTGTAAGTACAGTAATTCTATATTCTTTACAGGTGATGATTGTGATGAACCTAATTCCTATTTTTTATTTGCAGATGCTGATACCTTTCGCCAATGATGGCCACTTAACGGAACAACAACTGTTATTTAATAGGAAGTTATCTCAATGTAGAGTTCGGGTTGAAAACGCTTTCGCCAGAGGCAAAGGGAAGTGGAGGAGACTTAAGTACTTACATGCAAGAAACCCAGTTATTGTTTTGGATTATATTGTGGCCAGTTTTGTACTCCACAATTTTACCATCAGAAATGGTGAAGAGTTATTAGAGGTAGGTTGAATTTCATAGATTTTAAATTTACACCGCCATTATATTTTGATTAGTGCAATACTTGTTTTATTTTAATTTCAGGAAAATGAATTAGCTCGCCCAATCAATAACAATCAAGTGTTAGGGAATAGAGTTTTTGATGATGATGAAGATGATGTGCAGGATTTGGATCAAGTTCAACAGGAAGATGAGCCCCGATTCGAAGCTGCTTCAATCAGAGGATTAGAGAAAAGACTCTTTTATATGGAAGAGATGATGTGATTGTCTTGCGATTTATGCCACTAGTCTTATTGAATCATTCAGATTCTAATGTGTCACATGTAAAGTAAGAAACCAATCAATCTCCTCATATTGTCTAGTATTCAAGTGTAGATTATTATTTTTATGATGAATGATCTCTTAATGTCATGTGTCTTGCGATTTATTCCACTAGTCTTATTGAATCATTCAGATTCTTATTTGTCACGTGTAAAGTAAGAAACCAATCAATCTCCTCATATTGTCTAGTATTCAAGTGTAGATTATTATTTGTATGATAAATGATCTCTTAATGTCATGAAAAGTAAACCAAAATACTGAAATTGTCCTCTTTTAATCAGAAATTCTTCCATACATGCAACCCAGCAAACATCCCTCGAAGTAAAACCAACAAGGTAACAAAATTGTACAAATTGTGCGCAGAGACAAGGAAAACATCACTTTAAAATTCACTATCTATATGGAAGACATTGCTTCGAAACGAAATAAATTATCTTCTTGTAACTATTACACAAATTGTGAGCAAGGGCACCATTTTCTCATGGAAGCCATTGCTAACATAATAACAAAACTATGCAGATACTTTTGGAAAGCAAATAAAAAAACAAACATTTGAAGAAAGTCATAAACAAAATATTATTGTAGGTAAACTTAAATCAAGTGACTACCTGAGACTAAATAAATAAAATCACATTTATGGTGCCCCAGAAATAAGTCATTAATCTACTAGGAACATCAATACAATTAAATACCTTAGTTTGAATACTTTACTTTGACCAGTACAGTTCTAAGTGAAGTACTTGTCTACTTCGACTAGTTAAATACTGAAACCTGGGAGTATAATTAACCAAAACAACTCAGGTGTCAACCACACATTTTCAGTTACTTTTCATTGTTGTGTTACGCGCTACAGCCGAAACACCACGCGCAACCGCTTCGGAGGCATCCGCGCCGTCAGCTGAGCGTCGTCTGCCGCCTGCCGGAACGACGAGCGAGCGTCACCACCGGGCACCGAGCCGACCGCCGCCCGGCCCGGACCGAACAGCTGTTTCCCCCTCCCTCTCCCCGCGCCTGCCGGAACGAGCGACAGCGGCAGTCAGTGTCAAGCGTCTGGAAGGTTCGCTTCGCTCCGCGTCCCGAGTCAAAGTGGCCGTCGACGGCGTGCTCCGGTGCTCCTCATGTTCACCGTCAACATGGACTCCTCGACGACGGCTACCATGAAGCCCGCAAGGTGTGCCTCGTCAACAGCGGCGGTAAATCGACTTCGGCATGAGTTCAGCGTTCTCAATGCATTGTTTCCCTCAGGGCTCCAAGTACCGGGCTCACGCCTCGCCCCATGAGCGGCTAAACACGCCGAGATGCCCCTGCCGCCCGCTGCTGTGACGACCTGGACACCGCCATGATGAGGGTCACCGAGCCGGCCGACGCGTCGCCGCCGAACACCTGCTGGCGTACCCAGAGAACAGAAATTTGTCATCTAGACGTCAAATGATATCAAAGACCTGTCAAAATCCTGTTTGTCACGATGACATCATTTACGACGGTCAAAATTAGAGACTTTTGACGTCAAGTTGATGTCAAATGATGTCACGAAGCCGGTTTATGTAAAAAGGATGCGATATCCATCTCTTGGCATTCGCGCTCTCAGTATTCCCCGTTAGATGTGGTCACGAGCTTTCCGTCCAAATTTTCGCTGAAAGCCGCTCCACTGCCGGCTGGATTCGAACCCGATTACTGGGCTTCGGGGGCGAACACTTAACCACTGCGCCACGAAGACCACTGTGAACCGACCGCTAGCAGCTGCTGTAAGGCCAGCGGTCGGGAATCTGCCCGGTGGATGACTCGAACGCTGAGGCAATTCTTCGGGGATGTAACAGCAATGGCGTTCAACTTGTGCATTGCGTTTTAAGGTTTTAAAATTCAGAAAAAAAGGTAAAACCATGTGTGTCTGATTCGCTTTAGGCAACTGGGTATGAAAATTAAGCCCAGGATACTGAAGAAGTTAGACAGCACGAGTCCGAAACGTTTTAACTAGAGTTAAAAGAATCCATATCATATTCTGAACGCAATAGACTTAAAAAATAAAAACAGACGTCTGAATCTTTCACCGCAGTTGCTGACTAAGAGTCAATGCGCGAGCCCTGTGTTCGTTGATGACATCAAACGGACGTCATCGTGACCAAGTCTACTTCAAGACTTTAACTTCATACGATGATCTTCAGTTTAGCTCTTTACCAAATGGCGTAAGACATTATCAAAGAAATTATACAATTTCAGTTACTTTGCAAGAAGTTGAAGTGAGTCAAACTGCCATCATTCTGATGTCACCGTTTGGAAGGGTGACTAAACCTTGTCATTTTTTAATCACTTGATGTCAATGTGACCATTTCCTGTTCTTTGGGTAGCCCGCTCTCCGACTTCGCCAAGACCCTGCTCTTCCTGCCCACTGTGCTGCGCCGAGTGGTGCGGCCGATGTGACGTCATGTGTGTGCAGTGTAGTGACGTGCCGACTTGGACGTTAGTTACGCCGGTCATGCACTAATGTTTACGTGGTGTGGGTGTGTGTGAGTAGCCGGGGGGCCCCCCGTGCTGCTCCTTGTTTGTGTACCGAGTATGACGTCATCTCTACAATTTTGGTGAGTGCGCACTCTTTTATTTATTTACTCCTTGGCCAAGGGTTATTGTTTGTATTGTTTTGCAGTGTACAGTGATTACTTTGGTTGCCGCGGCGTTTGCGTACTAGTGTGTGTACTTGTTGTGCTCGTTGTACTTAGTTTTGGTAATTGCCTTCCTGTACGCGCCGCGCAACTAGGATCCTAGTCTATTGTCTCACTTTTGAGTCGGAGTGTTCTGCGTAGCCTCGGTTAGTACGCTCTTTAGATTTTATTGTCGTCCTGGTTTTCTCGACTTATTTCTTGCGTTACTAAAATGTAATACCGGCGGTATTCTTACGCTGATCTAGTTTCCTCGTTGTCAATTTGAGCCGCGGATTATTATTCACTTGTTTATGTGATTCCTGCTCTGATTTACTGTAAAATGCCGTTGTTAGTTTCGACGTAATGTTTTGTCTGTCCCATATGGTTTACAGTTTATTAGGATTTCCGCGGTCTCTTGTGTTTTGATTTGCAACCGTTGTTTTCGATCATGTTTATTGATGCATATGGGTTCGAGCCCCACGTTGTGTACTGCAGTTTTTGTTTATGATTCTAAAGAATATATTTACCTTTGCCCTTATTTCTGTTGTTAATCAATTGTCAACACGGTTAGTCCGGTCGGCGGTATAGTCCAGGGTTTTGGTTATTTTTGAAGTGACTCTAGCTTCATTTTAATATTAGAATCTTGGCTTACCTGGCGCCCGTATGAAAAATAAGTCGACCGGCCTAATCCTACCCCTCTCTCTTATTTCCCTCGTCTTTGTAAACTTTTTCCCTGGACGCTGCCTAAGAAGAGACACCAAGACTGCCCCTTTGTGGCCCCGCTTTAACCCACCCCCCTTTGGCTCTTATAACAGTTGGCATCAATACGTTGATCAGTTGTTACCATTTTCGCAACACTAGCAGCAAGCGATACCATAACAAGGTACCTTTGGGTATTTGACAATTCAATACCAGTTCGCAGCAGTCTCATTTCATTAGCCATTGCTTCTTGTGCGGCAATTTGCCTCTCATGTAATTCATCAGCCTTGGACTGGTATATTTTTTGTTTAGGTCCCTTTCTTTGGTCTGGGTTTTGCTAGTACCATAGGCAGTTGACGGTCTGGTTCGGGATGAAGTAGGTGCCGCCATCAATTCCTTTCCTTTCTGCAAGAACTGTTCTTTGCTGCTGCCCACTGAAAACGCATATTGTGGCTCCAAAGTTGAATTATCACAATAAATAACCACCATGTCTTTGTAAAATGGCCAAACACTGGGGGCAGCCCCAGTTTTTCTAGATTCATCATATTCTTCACGGAATTTCTTCTCCAATTCCTTGATTTTAGATTCACACTGTTTGGCACTTGCAGGCACTTCGTACATGTTTAGAATAGCAGCATTTCATTTCATTGTACAGGGTGGAATGACGTATCATTGACTTGCTCCCCTTGAAAATATGATACCTTTCCTTGAACAGATTGATCAGCATCTTGCAACGTTTAGGGTCATTCCAGAGAGTTGCACCTGTGAAATGATGCAGAGAAATGAAGGAAATTAATCACAGCTTAATCAAATTTTCAACCACAAATATAAATAGCATAGGAAATCAATTCTCACAGTCAGTGCTTAAAACATTGGCATCGGTGGAGATGACAGCCATCATGTACCCCAAAGGAAGGTCATGTATGGCACAAAAAGCAGCATAACGAGGCCATTTGATACCACTAAGAAAACCGTTATTTGGTAGCAGTGTATCCTCGAAAAAAGAATTCATGTAGATGTATTTTGATCTGCACTCCTCCTGAGGCAAAGTACGATGATTGTTATTGTTAAGATCTTGTTTGGCAGTATATTCATCATTTGAGCTCCATAGAAACTCGTCATAACCCTAATCTGAAGATGATGAAATACATGTAAATATACAAATAAATATTCATAAAAAACTACTACCCCAATGTAAGAAATTAGAAAACATACCAGTATTATGCTGACTCTTCTCTTCAGTTTCGATAATTTCAATAACAGTGGGTGAGGATGGGTCAATGACTGACATTTGAAGTCCGCCTGACAAATCTGCAAAAGGCCAAGAACAATAAAAATGATTTGCATGCACATTACATACAAGTATTTCTTGTGCCATGCCGAAAAAAAATACACACCTTTAGAACTGTCCTCTGATTTGGGGACAACAAATGTTTGCTCACTCACTCTAGGCCTTTCTGCACCTTGGATGATGAAAGTATTACCATTGAAAGATGTCTCATGACTTCCTTCTCCTTGCTCAGGAGCCCCTTGGATGATGAAAGTTTCACCATTCACATCTTTGGAATGGCCTGGCCTCTCGATAATGAAGGTCTGTCCAGCCAATCCTTGTTGGAGCGTGGAGTTGTAGTCATAAATACGTTTCATAGGTTCGAAGTGCTCCCAATTTTCTCCACCGTGTTTCCCTCGCTTGGCCTCCCCATAAGAGCGCTTTAAATTTCTAATTTTTTCTTTCAACATTTCTGCGCTGTACACTGGGAGAAAAAATGAAGGTTGTGACTGTTAATCTTAATGCCACTCTTCACTGTACATCGAAAGAAGGTGTATACCGTACCCAGGGATACAGCAGACACCGTTCCTCAAGGAACAGAATCCACTGTACCCTGGGAACATGCATTCACCGTACCTCGGAAACTGTTCAGACATCGAATTCATCATAAATGTAGAATGAAGGCAAAATTTTAAATTTGCGATAGAAACAATTCGATGGCAGAAATAAATACATCTCAACAAGACGAACAAAATATAATAAGCATGTTATGACCTCAGACTCGAAGTTTGGCAGCAATCGGCGTCAGAATTTTCTAAAAGTACGATTTTGGACCCTTTTAGAAACTTCTGACGCCGATTGCTGCCAAACTTCGAGTCTGAGGTCATAACATGCTTATCATATTTTGTTCGTCTTGTTGAGATGTATTTATTTCCGCCATCGAATTGTCTCTATCGCAAATTTAAAATTTTGCCTTCATTCTACATTTATGATGAATTCGATGTCTGAACAGTTTCATAGGTACGGTGAATGCATGTTCCCAGGGTACAGTGGATTCCGTTCCTTGAGGTACGGTGTCTGCTGTATCCCAGGGTACGGTAAACACCTTCTTTCGATGTACAGCAAAGAGTGGCATTAAGATTAACAGTCACAACCTTCATTTTTTCTCCCAGTGTAGTTCAGGAGGAGTGGGTCCATTACCCATAGTGTATCAGATATAGATTGGTAAATGCTGATAGGAACAACCCGATTGAGCAAATCCTTCCTGTACCCAAAACACAGTTTGAGGAAAGTGTGGGTACTTTCCTTGGTCCACTTTCCCCCGCTTTTACCAACAGCTCGAGCTATTATGCCTGGAGGCTGTGGTGCTGGCCCTGGGTTTGGCGCAGAACCATCATTCTGAGGACTGGACGTTGCAAAATTAGGCAATAATGCGGTACCACCTGCAGCTTCGTCCGGGTTGCAGATAGCTGCAAGACAAATTACATAGAGAGATTTAGAATACATAGGCAGCGGCAGCTGGTATAGATTCAGTGAAACGATGAACCGTCAACAAACCTGAGACATCCCAATGAGAGGTGGGTTCCACTTTTTGTCTCTTGAATTCTTGAATCAATCGGTGACGACGGAGTTTATCTACAAACACCAATAAAGGCAAATCACTAACTACTAAACACACGTAAAGACGAAATTAACTCCAATGGGACATTGTGGAGGTGCAGGTTAGAAGACCACATACCTAAGTCTAGGAGCGTCACATCTTCCTTCGGCACCTTCGTAACATACACATTGCCCGACTCAACGTCAAATAATTCATAAGCAACGTAATCCATTGCAATGACACATGTGTTTCACATTGACAATCAAAGCCTAAACAAAGACAATCAAAGCCTAAACAAGACGTGACAGGTGCTTTTCCCGCGCTTTACCACGACTCACGATTCATTCACGACACGAAACGAACGGAGCCCGCCCGATCGACCACAACTGACCACCATTCGTCTACACTCGGCAGAGTCTTCCCCCACTCCGCCGACTCTTCGCTCAGGCGCACGCTCTCGCGCTCTCGCGCTCACGCAAGCGTCGCCTTAACTGTATATAGCTCTCGCAGGCCGGCTCGCGCGCCGCGTCGCCAGCTGGTTCGCGCTCCGCGTCGCCAGCTAGTCTCAGCTCCGGGTTGCCCTCTCTCCCCGTTACGCCGGCCAGCTCTCGTTCGGCGTCACCAAGTGTTCGACTGCCGTGGTCGCGTTCGCGGTCTTCGTCGCCGTACCTTCGCCGCACCCCGCACCGCACGCGCTCCACGTCGCTGTCCTCGCGCCCCGCGTCAAGCCGCGCGCGTCTCGAGTGCCGTTCGCGTTCCTTGCCGTCCCGCTCGCGTTCAGTTTCGCCGCGCTCGCGCACCTTAGGCAGCGGCGCCCTTTCACCGGCGCTCGCGAGGTTAGGTTCATCTTGGCTGTCGTACGCGCACATATCATTCGTAGGTTCAAGGGAGTTTGACAACTTTCGGACGCCTAACAACTCGGACCCAGAGTTCGAACATTCTGAACCTGAGTGGGAGGATTTTCCCAGCTCTCGCTCCCCCTCCCCTCAACCAGTTATGGCCGCCCCGCAGTTGTCATTCGCCCCATCGCTGCCTAAATTTGGCGGCGCGCCGGACGAGGAATGTGGCCAGTTTTTGGCGCGCCTCGACCGCCTGTTCGCCCTGTATAGAGATATGACGGCAGACCAGAGGCTGTTTTACTTAGAAAATTGCTGTCGGGGGTCTGTCCACTCCGTCGTGGCACGCACCCTCCGCGAGTTGGACGCACAGCAGCCTGTGCCGAACGCGCAGGCCAAGTATGCCGCCGTGCGGACCGCTCTGGAGGGCGCGTTCCCTACAATAGTTGATAAGCAGCAGCTTCGCGACCAACTGCAAACCAGGATTAAAAATACGATTTCACGAAATCCTGGTAGTCACGAAGTTAATTTTCATTTATGTTCTGGTTTAACAAAGATAACTAAGGCTAGGACTGCGTTGTGTGTAGTTCTGTTCATGTTTGTCAGACCATTATAAATAATACTAAAACTTACGTAAAGACCAGCTGCGTATCAATTTGTGTCAAAAACAGACATTTAAGACAGTCTCATAATACCTGAAGGACAAGTTATTCACAGAAACGTGCAGTAAAATAGTCCAGTTCACCCAGCTTTAAGGTTAGAAAAAAGCACAGCCCCCGTGTCCAGATCGTTTCGTCTTAGATTCAGAAGTACCATCAAACCTCGCTACAAGGTGCAGCTACACGCCCACTGTTTTCGAAAAGGGACTTATAGTCACACTCAAACTACGTTAGGGATAGTTTTTTCCACAAATGCATTTGCACAGGCACGCAGTTTAATGTCATATTTCACTCCGATTCAAAGAGTTTAGAACATTTAGGGTTGGTATTTCTGAAAACAACAGGGCCTGCGCGCAGCGGCGCGGGACACTCTGGCCAACAATCACCGACCGACCGGCCGATCCAAATGGCCACGTTCCAAAACAACGTCTATACCATTGTTGGAGCTCTTCTAGCTGCAGCAAAAGACAATTTTGATTCGAACGCGCTTTTTTAGGGGAGCGAGCGTTTTTGGTGTAAGCTGTACAGAGGCGAAAAGGAGCGCTGCTATTGGTCGGATTCCATTTCCGGTGGCTCGGCTCCCCCCTCTCCCTCTGTTTTTCGCTGACGAGTCGAGTTTTACCATGGTAACGGCGATTTCAACTCAAAATTTCTCAAAATTGGCCCTACACTTTTCAACCACATTTCACCACTGAAATCAGGGTACAAAGTTCTACCACTCTGCCAAATCTCATCAAAATCGTATAGAAAATTTCGGATTTGCATAAGGGACCAGACTGACAATAAAAAAAAAAAAAAACCAACCCCGGTGAGGCTATAAGGCTACTTCGTGCCTAAAAAGGAGTCCGAGAGCTACTCCCAGTACGCTCAGGACGTCCTGAAGTTGTGCCAGAAAATTGGCATAGTTGATGTCGCGGAGCAGCTGCAGGAGGTCCATAAAGGGGTAGATTTGGCAGTGGCCGCGGCCCTTCGGCCTGCGGACTACCAAACGGTGGACGCGTTCTTGCGGGCAGTCCACACTCTGGAGGCGACGCATCGCGCCGCCATCCGGGCCCACACGCAGCACAGCCTGCAGAACCGCCTGGCCTGGCCCTCCAAGCCCCTGTGCTGCAGGCCACACAGGCCGCTCTTCCGGCCCTACCGGCCTTGCCGCCCACAATGGGCGGAATGACCGCTTTCGACAAGAAAAAGTCGAAATGTTGCGATAGGTGCATGAAAATTCGTATCTGGGGGTTTTAGGGTCATCTAAACACGTTTCTGCAGTTAAAAAAACTATTGGACAGCAATTTGACATAGTTCACTTGGTGACCTAAGTACAACTTTTGAGTAATTTACATGAAAAACTTCTTTTTTTTTTTCAAAATTAATGTAGAACCGTAGAACAATCAAAAACATTTTATTCTTCTGCGGAGGGCCACTTTCTTGCCTATGATTCGTCCTCTGACCTAAAATTTAAAGAAAAATGAGTGAAAATGTCAAAAAAAAAATCTAAGAACGTTGGAATCGATACATCAACCACAAATCTTCCGGGACTTCCAAACAAGACTGCAGGTGGGGGCTTCTGAGCAGCTGGAGCTTCCCCGGAGACAGTGGCCCCGACCGTTTTGGGCGGTATCTGTAGTGAACGAAACGCGAATTTGCCGCTGCGCGCTCACACAAATCGGCCAAGAACTGCCGTTTGCGCAGCTATGCGCAGCTAATTTTTTTTTCCTCTTCAAGTGTACACTAAAACCTATCAAATGCGCGCAGAGCGGGCGCCGGGCAACCTCAGTCTTTTTCCTACGCCCTATGCGAATTCTTTTTAAATGTTTTTTTTTTTCACAAAGTTTGCTAAAACACACGCAGTTTTGCCATTTCTCAACCAAATGCGTTTCCAAAAACAGTTTTAGATTTGCGAAGGCATGCCCTTTCGAACGATATACTTGGATTTGGTTGTAACTACTTTGGTGCAGGAGAAAAACGTCTGCAAACATGGGTGTTGTTATAGTAAGAAAACGTGCAAAGCGCGACCATAGACTTTGACGTGGCGCACACGCAAAACGAAGAATCGTATGGGGAAATAAAAGGCAGATTTAGTTTCAGCAGACATTTTTCAGTCAGGAAAATGTGTTTGGACGCGTAAGAAAAAATATTTGGAATCCGGACTTTTTCTAGTCGAAAGTGGTCATTCCGCCCACTGTGCGTCGTGGCCCAGCTGGACACACGCGTCGCAGCTGAGCCAACAAAACTTACACCAGAATTAAAGAGACACTTATAGATCGCCTTTCATTGTCCGAAGAGAAACGCGTTCAACAATTAATCCGAGACGAAAAATGGGAGACCGTAAACCGTCTCAATTTCTTCGCTACTTACGTACTTTAGCAGGCACCTCCGCCGCTGTCAGCGACCAACTGCTCAAGCAGATCTGGCTGCAACGCCTGCCCAGCACCGCGTCTGCCATACTCACTTCGCAGACGGCTCTCGAGCTGGACGCCCTCGCCACACTGGCGGACCGCATTGTCGAGTTAGCACCACCTCCAGTGCCGGCCATTCTCGCCGTTTCAAGTAAGTCGGACGATTCAACCTCTGTCGCCAAAATGCTCTCCGACCTTAAAGCGCAGATCGCCTCAATGACGTCACGCGACAAGCGCGACGATCGATCGCGTGTACTCGTGCGAGGGGCAAAATCGTGAATCGCGATGCCCACCCGCGCCGCGCGCCGCGACTTGAGCCCTGCCCCTGCGCTGCGCCCGCCCGTCCCGTCGTCGTCGATCGCGGTGCTGCTGCCGCGGCCACCGCGTCCACAAACGATTCAGGCACATCCACCACACGACGGCGTGCTCTCGATCTCGACTCGCGCGTGTTCGGTTCGCGGCTGACACCAGCCAGCACCCCAACGAGACGAGGCCAACGTCAGCGCCGCCGTCGCCGTGGCATCCTGTCGGTCACGTCTACGACAGCGACGGCGACCTGCTCTTGACTTGAGCGTGTTCGCGGCCTTGACCAGCACCCCGACGAGGACGAGGCCAACGGCAGCACCGTCGTCGGCATATTATTGTCGGTCACGTCTACAACAGCGACCGCGACCAGCTATCTACTCTAGCCGAGCGTGTTCACGTTCACGGCCATGACCTGGAGGGCGTCATGGCCTCGCCGCAGGCCGTCGCCACTATCACTAGCGTGTCAGTCACATCCTCGACGGCGACAATGACTCGTTCTCGAGCGTGCTCGTGGCACCGCCGTCACCGACGTCTCATGGTCACGATGACGACGACGACGACACGAACACGCGTCCTCCGGTGCCTTCACCGTCAGCACATTGACGGCTCGATGCTGCACTGCACACACCCTACCACTATCCCTGCCATCGTTGAGACCGCCGCCTCGCCACCGTTCTCAACACCGTTTTCTGACGCTGCCGCCGTTTCGCGCCGCCGCCGTGGACGCTACCGCCGTGGACGCCACCGTTCACGCCGCCACCGTGGACGCCACCTCCGCCCTTTCACGCCGCCGCCGCTTGACCCCGCCCACCACTTGGTGCCGCCGCCGTCGTGGACGGTGCCACCACCGTGTCGCGCCGCCGCGACCAATTGACACCGCCGTAGACGCCGGACGCCGCCGCGACCGTTTGACTCCTCGACCACCGTTTGTTTGACGCCGCCTCCTCCCTGGACGCCACCGCCGCCGTTTGACGCCGCGCCGCCGTGGACGCCGCCGCCGTTTGGCACCGCCGCTGCTTGACACCGCCGCTGCTTGACACCGCTGCCGAGACGATCTCCAAATCCACCCCCGCCGTTAACGCTTCTGTTTTGTTTCTCTCAGCAGTCCGGCCCATCCTCATCCTCAGCACCTGACGAAGTGGATTCAAACAGTGAATCGCCGGATGGGGCTAGTAGTAAGAATGATACATTCTTACTCGACGAGGAAGGCAGGAAAGTTATAAGGGCAAAACTCCAAGTAGGGGAATATATAACTATTCCCAAGCCCCCACCTAACAGAAGTGCGGCCTGGCGTGAGGGAAACTTTCTTGTGATAAAAAACGTGATTGAAAATAAATTCATACCAGTCGCATTTTGCGTGAAGTGTAAGGAGCTTTACACCTTCAGGGGAAACGGAGGTGGCACCACGGCCCTCCTCAGGCATTTAGAACTATACTGCACTAAGCGTCAATCGGCTCAGCATCTGCAGTCTGTAGAATTCATAGACCCATCCCATGAAGCCAAGACAGCCTTTTTAACGGCTTGCGCCAGATACTGCGCTTCTGATCTGCGGCCGCCTGAGTGCATGGCCAGGCTAGGCATGATTGAAATGATTCAAACGACCGTGGACTTGGCCAGCATCCACGGCCGTGTTGATGCAACCAAGTTAGTTCCGCATCCCAAAACAATCACGAGACAGATTGGAAAAGAAGCGGCTACTGCTCGAACTGATCTCATACAGGAGGCCCTTCCGGCACTGCAGGAAGGACGATGCGCTGCCACCACTGACGGGTATACAGACAAGAATACGAAAGACCACTTCACCACTCTGACTCTCCACTTCATAGTGGAGTGGGAGCTGCATTCAAGAGTGGCTTTCACTGTGACTGTTGGGGATGCCCACACTGCTGATGAACTTAAGCTTTTCATGAAAGAGAAGATGACAGAGATTGGCATGCCCATTAGGTTTCAAGAAGATATTATCTTTGTCACGGACGGTGGAGCAGATATCATTAAAGCTCTAGAAGAATATTTGCGGCTGTACTGTATGGCGCATGCTCTTAATGTAGTGGTGAGAACCACTCTGAGCGTGAAATACGCAACAATCATCGAGCGGGCAGTTAAGAGTTGCCCTGTGGCAGGTGCCCTCTTAGAAAAATGCAGCAGTTGGGTCAAAGAAGTGCGTGAAAAATTGCCCAAAAAGAGCAAGGAATTAAAAAAGATTCTGAAACTGACCAATCCTGCTTCCCAATCTCATGTTGCCATGCTTGAGAGCGTGAGAGGGTGCCGAGATAGGGTAAGCCCATGCTTTAATACAATATTTTAAACCGTGAATCAATTTTGTTTTGTTTAAATGATTATAAGCTTTTAATTTACTGTATTTTGAATTTTTTTTGAGGTGCCTCCGTTTGTTCTACCTTTCATTTGTCCTACCATTTTTAAAGTACTAAATTTAGTGTTAAAATAGTCGTCTATTTTGAGTACGTGCAAGTGTCCTACCTGGCGCTTGTCCTACCAGATTAAAAATATTAATTTTTTTAATCACCAAAAAAAGGCTTTACCTCCGAACATCATTTGTCCTACCAGTCCGATATTTTTTAGTCGTCGCCTAAAAATAGTCGTCGACTAAATATAGTCGCCGACTAAATATAGTCGTCGACTAAATATAGTCGTCGACTAAAAATAATCGTCCATTAAAAATATTCAAAAAATTCAGGCAAGCCTAGCCAAGCGGTCTTTGAGCGCGCGCGCGTCTGCTGTGCTGGGGCGGCGGAGTGGAGTGGAGGAGGGAGGGGGTGGGCCGGCAGGCCTGGAACAGCGGCGGCGTGGCGTGGCGCGTTCGAACGCGCGCTCGAACCACGTTTGAATCCGGTGCGGGACGGCGCCGGAGCGGTGGAGTGGGGACGGCTGCTGGGCAGCGCTGAAGCCGGAAGACCGCTTGGCTAGGCTTGCCTTGGCTGAGGTCTTTTTTCTTTTTTTTTGACTATATTAAGTCGACGACTATTTTTAGTCGAAGACTATTTTTAGTCAAAGACTATTTTTAGTCGAAGACTATTTTTAGTCGAAGACTATTTTTAGTCGAAGACTATTTTTAGTCGAAGACTATTTTTAGTCGAAGACTATTTTTAGTCGAAGACTATTTTTAGTCGAAGACTATTTTTAGTCGACGACTAAAAAATATCGGACTCGTTCGTAGGACAAATGATGTTCGGAGGTAAAGCCCTTTTTTTGGTGATTAAAAAAATTAATATTTTTAATCTGGTAGGACAAGCGCCAGGTATGACACTTGCACGTACTCAAAATAGACGACTATTTTAACACTAAATTTAGTACTATAAAAAATGGTAGGACAAATGAAAGGTAGGAAAAATGGGGCGTCCCGATTTTTTTGTGCCTATTCTTAATTATTACACTTAAAATAATTTGTTTTTGTTTTAACCAGGTTGAAGCCGAACTGTCTACCAGCCCATCTGTGCAATTTGATGAACAGCACTGCAGCACTCTGGATAGTCTGGTAAACTTTTTGTATCCTTTTGATTTGGGTGGAACTCGAGAAAAGTCACCAACTGTATCAGCATCTCAAGTAGCTCCCCTACTCGCCCATCTCGAAGTGGATGACTGCGATTCTCCTATGGTAACTTCTCTGAAAGTAGTGGCTGCTATGGAGCTTGAGATCATGCAAGCTGTGACGACCATAGAGAAGTGTAAAAACGTGGTCGCCTACTTCCGGCGGAGTGGTCTGAAGAACAGTGTGCCTGTGACTCTCAAGCAGGGAGTAGAGACACGCTGGAATTCGCACTTAACCATGCTCCAGTCACTGTTCCATCAGTGGGACGAGGTTAGTGATTTTTCGGCAACAAAGTAAACACACGCTGACAGAACAAAATATAGAACACACGAACAATTGGCAATTGGCCGGACTCATTCTGTACCTGTGTGGAAATAGGGCACAAGTATAGGGCGATGGGTACCCCGTTTCGAATCATACGGATCATACGGAACGACTCAAAAAGGGAAATGGAACGATCCATCCGCCTCGCTCTCACAGTGGGCCAGAAGACGGTTCAGGGGCCAAAACTCTAGACGCGTTTTGAGCTGCAGAGTCGCTAAATGGGACTCGGACTAAGCGTGTGGCCCCACCAATGGATTGCTCTCGAAACGAGAAATCCCTTAGTGCGGTCACACGCTCGGTTGGAGTCGCATTAAGCGACTCTAGAGCTCAAAAAGCGTCTAGAGTTTTGACCGCCTGCGCTGTCTTCTAGCCCACTGTGAGCCTGTCCGCATGGAACGAGTCCGGTCAATAATTTACCTGAACTGTCAGTTCTTTTTTAACACGGCTCAATTAGTTTTGCAGCTTTATTTGTTAACTTTTTAAATGTTTGTTTCTTTCAGGTTAAGACTGTTCTGGACGACGCTAAGAAAAAAAGGGCTAAGAGTAGCAGCAGTACCTCCACTTCCACCGTGCCAGACCTGCAAACAATAGACAAGAAATTGGTGGAAAATTTGATTAAATTCTTGCGTCCATTCAGCACTCACACTACGAAACTGGAAGGTCAGGAGTATGCTACTCTTCCCTATGCCCTGCCTTCCTATTGCCTCTTGCGAGACCACTGCAGACCTAATGACGATGACTGTGAGGTCATGGCAGCAGTGAGAGACAAGGCGTACGAGCTCCTAGCAGAAAAGGTGCTGCTCAGGGAGGAGCACAAGATTGCCACTTTTCTTTGGCCCCATATGAAGCACCTCAATATGCTCCCCCCTGACGAAAAGGCTGAGGTAAATCCGCGCACTATTTCTCTTGAATAAGTGAAGTAGAAGTTCACATTTGTGTGTATTTTTATTTTTTGGCCCGTCCCGTATTATTTATAAAATAAATACGGAGGACGGGCATATAGTCTGATGCTTGCTGTGCGTCCGTCCGTTCGTTCGTCCGTCCGTGGACTTCCCGTTGTCCGATCTTCACCAAATTTGGTATGCAGCCTCCTTGGGTGACCCTAAGAACCGCTCGGTGGCAGCAAATCCGATCCGAGCCCCGGGGGCGCTGCTGCAAGTGCATCATGGTCTACATGGGGTGCAGGAGGATTTCGGCAACGGGTACAGCTAGAAGGGCATGTAGGGGTATTTTTGGAATCGGGGCGACGAGACAAAGCCAACGGTGCTGGTTTCGAGCAAATCGGAGAAGTTTGGACCAAGGTTCAAATCCCGGTGAGGCCAATTTTTTTTTTACTTTAACGTTGTTTCTTATGTTGTTGATGGTGCTGATGACGAAAATAACATCCATTTTGACCCAAAACGCCGCGAGGGCGACGCTGCAGGGCCATCATGGTCTATATGGGGTGGATGAGGATTTTGGCAACGGGTAAAGCTAGAAGGGCATGTAGGGGTATTTTTGGAATCGGGGCGTCGAGACAAAGCCAACGGTGCTGGTTTCGAGCAAATCTGAGAAGTTTGGACCCAGGTTCAAATCCCGGGGGGACCAAATTTTTTTTTTTAGTTTAACGTTGTTTCTTATGTTTTTGAGGGTGCTGATGACGAAAATAACGTCCATTTTGACCCAGACCCACGTTTAAAGCCTGTAAGAGTTAAACATTGGCGACACTCGTTAAATTAAAAATGTACGGGACGGGCCAAAGTTGCCGATCTGTATCGCCACTTTTCCTGTTATTTTACAGGTAATTGAAGCTGTGCGTCGCCGCATGACGCGGCATCAGCCAGACCTTGAGTACCCTGATGATGAGCTCGCTCCTCCGTTGGCCAAAAAGCCGTCGTTGGACGACGAGCTGTATGGCACGCTGATGCTACCGAAAACAACGGGAGATGAGTTAGACCGATACTGCCAAATGGCCGAGCCAGATATCGGCGATGACTCCAACTTACTTTATTGGTGGAAAACGCAGGTGCTTTAAACTTCCGCTGCTAATTCAAGTGTGGACCAGGCCCACGCTACACAGTGGGCCAGAAGACCGGCAGGCGGCCAAAATTCTAGACGCATTTTGAGCTCCAGAGTCGCTAAATGGGACTCGGAACGAGGAATCCATTGATGGGGTCACACGTTTGGTTCGAGTCCTGTTTATCGTCTCTAGAGCTCAAAACGCGTCTAGAATTTTTGCCGCCTGCGCCGGTCTTCTGGCCCACTGTGCGCTAAGTAGCGTGAAAAGGTAGCAGGAAAAGTTAGGCGAACAACCCAGTACTGACATAAACTTTTTTCAGGGTTCTGCACGGTTTCCAGTCTTGAGTAAAGTTGCTCAACAAGTGTTGGCGATTCCTGCGGCATCAGCACCTAGTGAACGTGTTTGGAGCAGCACGAATTTCTATTTGAACGATAAAAGTTCAAATATGAAGTCCGACACGTTAGACAACACTTTGGTCGCGAGAGACAATATTCGCCGAAAGAGGCGGCTCCGCAAGTAGTTCTCAGTCGCACCGGTAGCTATTTTTCTCACTTAACGGCAGGAGGAAACCTAGTCATTATTTTTAAGTGTGACTCAGTTACCAGTAATAAAGAAAATGAGACAAATGAAATTTTCTCGTAACTGAGTAACTGGAATGTACTTTTTAAGTTCTGTCGTGTCTTCAGATTTTTTTATATTTTAACGGCAGACAGTAACCTAGTCATTTTCACCATATGAATCTAATCATGTGATTATATTTTGTTATTGAGTTACTAGATGTGATAATTTTTTGTTGTAAATAACTGCCAGATAAAATTCTTTAGCCTCTGATCAAGAGTAGGATATAATTTAGCTATGTACTTTTCCTGTAACTTCTTGATTCCATGAAATACTTTATTTAATGTGAGAGAAAAAAATTAAAGGATGGCACCGTGCGAGCGCATGTCTATGATTGTACTCCTGATATTCCTTTAAAACCCTCTCCAAGTGACACAAAATAAATGTACACAGGTAAACACATCATTTTACAAGCGTTATCCGCGATGCGTTGACTCAGGGCAGGGGTGGGGGAAATCGGCGTTGGAACGCTAGTGAAGTTAAAAAGGGGAAGGGGAACTCTTATTATCAGGTGAGAGGCAAAGGCGCAGGCCAGACGCACGGCTAACAGCTGGCGAGGGCGGGCGGGGCGGGGTCAGCTGCAGCTGCGGCCTGGCTCCTGGCCACGGCCAGGCCCAGGCTGGCTGTGCTGGCTGGTACAATAGACTGATTCTGAGAGTCGTTTCATCGCAGTCTCTCTCGCACCTTATACGGCGCGCCAATGGGTGCGAGAGAGAGACAGAGCGACGAAAATGACTCTCGGAATCAGTCCCAGTCTACATATTGGCTGGCTGGGTCTGGCTGCGTCCGCGTTGCGTGAGCGAGGCTGGCTCCTGCCAGCAGACGAGACGTTGCCAGCCTCATCTGTCCGCGCCGTGCCGTGACCCCCCCCCCCTTCCCCTCGCTGCAAGCAGCTGAGCAGAGCGAGCCGCCCATCCCATTGCCCCCCCCCCCCCCCCCAGACAGAGCCGAGCTGGAGCAAGCGACCGAGCTCAAACGGGTTGGAACGGGTCCCGCCGGCTCGGAACTTCGGAACGGGCTGAATCGCGCGGGTTGAAACGGGTTGGGTCGAGCCGGGTCGAGTTCACCAGCGCTTGGGGAACGGGTTGAAAATTGAAGCTGAACCCGCCCGTTGCGGGCCTCTACTAGTGGGTGCCACGCCATGTTACCACATTGTTCCTTTCCCTTGTGTTCGGATGGGCTCCGTTCGTTGGCGTCTATATTCATTCTCCTTTAGCAGCTCTATTCGAAAAGTTTGTTTTCGGAGGGATCGAACAGGTGATTTCGAATGCTTTGAGTGTGTACATCTCCCGGTTTCTAACTTCCACAGTTTTGCCCTCGTCAAATATGCCCGTGATCCCCGATCTATCCCGACTTCTATGTACCGTTTTTCACATCCAACATTTCTTAAGTCCTCAACCCATCACCTCCTGAAGGTAAGTACACTGGGCGTCAAAATTAGCGTTACGCTTCAACTTTTCTTCGCCATTTCAACGAAAATTAAGGTAGGGGCTTCTAATTTGGTAGAGAGGTACCTCAAGGGGTTGTACACACACCCCTTAAGCAGCGAGACCTGGACCCACCCCCTTCCTGCATTTTCCACCCTCCGCGTAAAACCCTGTCAAATTTCGGCCCTTTTCCCTTGATTAAAAGGTCGTTCCGGGGGTCGTGGGGGGTTCAAATTTTGTCAGCTGGTTCATTTTGAGCTCCTCTTTCGAACGCGTTAAGAATCAACCCCCTACCCCCATTCGTTCGGGCGCTACAGTAAAAACCACCCCCAGGGGGGGTAAATTTTTTAAAAAAATTCCGAAGGTTGAGGGTTGTAGCGCTTGCCTCCCCGGTCACAATGAAACTGTTTCGAAGTCGCTAGCACCCCTGTGAGACCCCCTACCCCCGTCAAAATGCCGTCTCTAATTTTGAATTACCGCCATTTTCCTCAAAAAGGGCCCGATTATCGTCGAAAATGGAACGAAACGTTAGGGAATTGTTGATTCGATCGAGCCCGGTCGAAAAATCCGCATGTGAACTGTTGCTACCCCTAACCATTACCACCCCGTTGGGAGGGGGTTGGCGTTATGGCGGCGGGTCGGCGTGGTCACGCCTCGACGAAAGGGCCTTTGAGACAACTCCTGACCAATTTTGGTGTCAATCGCACAATTCCTTGTCACCTGACATCGAAAAAACCAAATTTTCGTTCAATTTCAACCCCCAAGTTTGCGCCCCTGTCCCTACGTAACCTGTAGCCTTAAAAATACGGGACCACGTCGAGGAGGAAGGCGCATCCATCCCCTAACGCGCCCCTAAAGCGCAACCCCCTCCGACAAACCCGTGCGGCTGCAGGGGCTTCCAAAGTTGAGCCTCCACTGGAGCGCCGCGCCGAGCCGCTGCCAGCCGCCTCATGGGTAGGCAACCCTACGCGCTCCGGCACGTCGCCGACGTGTCACTGACGCGGTGCGTTGGTTTCAGTCATCACCCGAATTTTGAAAACAATTTTGGCATCAGTTGTGCAATTTTCCGCGCGAAATTTTGAAACCCTGGCCCCGGACGCGTCCATTTCGGGCGCTGAGGCGCGCGTTGGGTTGCCTACCCATCAGACGGCTGGCAGCGGCTCGGCGCGTCGATCCAGTAGGGGCTTAACTTTGGAAGCCCCTGCAGCCGCACGGGTTTGTCGGAGGGGGTTGCGCTTTGGGGGCGCGTTAGGGGATGGATGCGCCTACCTCCCCGACGTGGTCCCGTATTTTTAAGGCTACAGGTTACGTAGGGACAGGGGCGCAAACTTGGGGGTTGAAATTGAACGAAAATTTGGTTTTTTCGATGTCAGGTGACAAGGAATTGTGCGATTGACACCAAAATTGGTCAGGAGTTGTCTCAAAGGCCCTTTCGTCGAGGCGTGACCACGCCGACCCGCCACCATAACGCCAACCCCCTCCCAACGGGGTGGTAATGGTTAGGGGTAGCAACCCCCAGTAAAAGCTTTTTTGACAGTTCACATGCGGATTTTTCGACCGGGCTCGATCGAATCAACAATTCCCTAACGTTTCGTTCCATTTTCGACGATAATCGGGCCCTTTTTGAGGAAAATGGCGGTAATTCAAAATTAGGGATGGCATTTTGACGGGGGTAGGCGGTCTCACAGGGGTGCTAGCGACTTGGAAACAGTTTCATTGTGACCGGGGAGGCAAGCGCTACAACCCTCAACCTTCGAAATTTTTTTAAAAAATTTACCCCCCCTGGGGGTGGTTTTTACTGTAGCGCCCGAACGAATGGAGGTAGGGGGTTGATTCTTAACGCGTTCGAAAGAGGAGCTCAAAATGAACCAGCTTACAAAATTTTAACCCCCCACGACCCCCGGAACGACCCTTTAATCAAGGGAAAAGGGCCGAAATTTGACAGGGTTTTACGCGGAGGGTGGAAAATGCAGGAAGGGGGTGGGTCCGGGTCTCGCTGCTTAAGGGGTGTGTGTACAACCCCTTGAGGTACCTCCCTACCAAATTAGAAGCCCCTACCTTAATTTTCGTTAAAATGGCGAAGAAAAGTTGAAGTGTAACGCTAATTTTGACGCCCAGTGTAGTAGAATTAGTCATAGGTCTTGCTCTAATTGGGACAACTGATGCTGAAGGTCATGTTTTTCTTTCTGTTTGGTATAAAAAAAGAAACAATTCACTGGTTTTTTGACAAAGGGGCTTAAGTCCACAAATTGGTAAAATCCACTTTTTTTCATAAGAGTATTTGTTATGCCATAACACGCATACTGGTTTTTGTAAAACTGAATTATCTCAATCAGTTTAGAAGATACAGAAAGTGTCCAAAGGGCGTAAGTCCATCCCTTTTTTGACAAAGGGCTTAAGTCCATCCGTTTTGTGACCAAAAGGCGTAAGTCCAAGTGAAGTTTTGACAAAGAGGCGTAAGTCCAAGGGATTTTTTGACCAAAAGGCGTAAGTCCATGGCTCATTTTGACAAACAGGCGTAAGTCCGTGGCTCATTTTGACGATCAGGCGTAAGTCCATGGCTCATTTTGACAAACAGGCGTAAGTCCATGGATCATTTTGACAAACAGGCGTAAGTCCATGGATCATTTTGACAAACAGGCGTAAGTCCATGGATCATTTTGACAAACAGGCGTAAGTCCATGGATCATTTTGACAAACAGGCGTAAGTCCATGGATTATTCTGATAACCCAGAGGTAATCCACCAGAGATGTATGTCCACACAACAGTGGAAAGCAAGAAGACAGTGTCAGCCAACCGCTGGTGTGCAGGTTATCAATGGAATAAAGCAGTTGCGAGCGAGAGGGAGAATATTTTTTCTAAGTTGAGTGAATGCTACAGAGTTAGGTGCAACCTCTCCTCCGTAAAATAATTAGCTATAGTCATAGAAATTCAGAAACTTAAGAGCAATGTGTTTCAAAGAGAAGAGGAGTAGCACTGTCTCTAGGCATGACCTCATAGAACTTTCTATAGACGGCCACAGCTCAAATTAGGATGATGCAAGGAGTGATAAGATTTGTTTATACAGAAGAAATTTAATATCGTTGCCTTCGTTGACGACGACGCAGCCCGCACAGCCCGCTCCCCCCCCCCTTTTTCCCCCTCCATCTGGCCTCATCAACAATTTATTGCATTGCAATTCAAATGCAATACGCGGATTGTTTATAGTGCAGTCTGCTCTTCTAGTGGTTCTCGTTGTACGATTTGCTTTTCCAATGACATTGTCAACTTTTCAACTTGTCCATGGCATTTAATTGTTGTCAGTGAAATCAAATAAGCGACAACAAACGTGTGCGAAATGCCGGCTGTGTTTCTTCCACCCAGCTGCTGGAGGGCCCAGAAAAGACAGTTTTGTAGCTGTCATCAAGGTGCCGAAAGGAGGTTATCAGCTTGGATCAGTCTCCTTAACTCCAGCCAGCCCATGACTCTTGGGCCAGATGCTGCCTGAAAAGATGAATACAACGTTCTCCACCTTCGTCGTACTCTGGTGAGGAGGAATGTTGGTTTTTAAACCTACTGCTGCTGGCAATGATTTAA
The DNA here is from genome assembly GCA_030522485.1 of Stenchaetothrips biformis. Taxonomy (NCBI): domain Eukaryota; kingdom Metazoa; phylum Arthropoda; class Insecta; order Thysanoptera; family Thripidae; genus Stenchaetothrips; species Stenchaetothrips biformis. The sequence continues at coordinate 2,066,066 of CM060099.1, read as the reverse complement.
GAGCTCCAGAGAGTCCGTTGAGATAAGCATTTTAAGCTTGATGCAATGTAAGCTAATGCAAAAGGCCCTTTGTTCATAATAATTATAGTGTTGGGAAACAGAGTTGCAAACTACTCAGTGACCTCATGAGTGGACATTAGCGGTTGACATACATACATCTCTGGTGGATTACCTCTGGGTTATCAGAATAATCCATGGACTTACGCCTGTTTGTCAAAATGATCCATGAACTTACGCCTGTTGGTCAAAATGATCCATGGACTTACGCCTGTTTGTCAAAATGATCCACGGACTTACGCCTGTTTGTCAAAATGAGCCATGGACTTACGCCTTTTGGTCAAAATGATCCATGGACTTACGCCTGTGTGTCAAAATGATCCATGGACTTACGCCTGTTCGTCAAAATGAGCCATGGACTTAAGCCTGTTTGTCAAAATGAGCCATGGACTTACGCCTTTTAGTCAAAAAATCCCTTGGACTTACGCCCTTTTGTCAAAAATTCACCTGGACTTACGCCTTTTGGTCACAAAATAGATGGACTTAAGCCCCTCGTCAAAAATCACACCTCATTTTTTAAGTGTTTTTCTGACATTGTGGGAGTTACAAAAGAGTGACACACTTTATTTTTGAAACAAAAGATTCACAATTTCTCAGAATATTTGCCACAAAAATTTGAAAGCGTTGTAGCCGTTTTCAGATCTTAGGAACTAAAAACAGTATGTTTTTAGTCCGTCCTGAAAAATTTGGTTTTGTGGACTTACGCCCCTTTGTCAAAAAACCAGTGAATTAATACCCTTGACTCCACAAAGCATTGGTTGAGAAGTTTTCCAACTTGAAATATACTCAGGGTTATTTAAAACCATGATAGAGTAACTTTAAACATAGAAATGAAGCTAGGATTTCATCTTATGAAAGAAAATCAGTTCAGTGCAAACTGATAAAGAACAAACTTCATATAGAATTTGAGGTGAAAAGTAATAAATATTAAATATGACTCAAGCAATTTTCAAGTCTGACAAGGATCAATTGTCGGAGACGGAAATTAATTTTTTCAAGCGGTCATAGAATTTATGCAAGTCACCAAGAGTGCTTGAGACAGCTCCAAGACAACGTAAACAGCGATTTTCGTAGAAATGCATGTTGGCAGCCGTGCAGCATACTTTTGATGCTTGCATAAATTGTCCGAGGCGGTCCTTTTTTTCTTGCTTAGGGTCCTTGAAATTATGCAAGTCACCAAGCCTGCTTGAGATACGCCCGAGACTACAAAAACAGTGATTTTCGTACGGTTGCATGTTGGCAACCCTGCAGCGTTCTATTGTTGCTTGCATTAATGTTCAAATGGGATCAGGATTAACGTTTTAGGGCTGCCGGTATGCATGCAAGTCTCCAAGAACGGCTTAACAGGTTGCAACGTCAGTGACGACATGGTTTTCGCAAAACAGCATGTTTGCAGCCCTGCAGCGTTCTATCGTTGCTTGCATAAATGTTCTTAAAGGATCAGGACTTACGTTTTAGGGCTGCCGGTATTTATTTAAGTCTCCAAGAACGGTTTCGTAAGCTCTAAAGTCATCAAAATTATATTTTTTTTTGCAAAATAGCGTCTTGGCAGCCCTGCAGCGTCCTATCGTTGCTTGCATAAAAGTTCAAAAGGGATTAGGATTAACGTTTGAGGGCTGCCGGGACTTATGCAAATCTCCAAGACAGGTTTAAGACTCTGCAAGGTCAGTGACGTCAAAATTTTTGCATAACAGCTTGTTGGCACACTGTCCCAAAAGCCAGTTCGAATCGACCAAGCCTTAGTGGATTCGACGAAAATATTTCGTTATTTCAGGGGGTCACTAAATTTTAGTTGAATCGACGTGGCCAGTTTCGTCCGCGTTTTCACGTTTCAATCCACTAAATGTTGGTCATTTTGACAAAAGTTTCGTCTGATTTTCGACGTAGAGATTTCGTCGACCTCTCTTGGTCGCTGACTATTACGTCACACGCTTTAGACGTCATCGCCTCCGTCGGGTCTTGTAAGTATAGCTGTAATGGAGTAGGGTCTAGGACGGCCCTGGCCACCGACTCGCAACCTGGCGAAGCTAACTCCTCCGACAATTTTCAATAAATCTGGAATCCGAACTCACCGACGGCTTCCCTAAGGTCCCCTCCAACTAAACTTTACAACATTTCAACTTTGGAACACACTGAGTTCGAACAGGAGTCTCGTAAAGTCAGCGACCGTTTAATCTGCCGTCTGGGCCCGGGGACGAGCAACCGCCTTGGCTGCGCCGCGTAACGACTCCGCCGCGTTCCGCCGCTAGGAGCGCTAGCGTCGCCCCCCGGACCGGGACTCTAGCAGAAGTCAAGACACCCTGTTTGTAAACATATCCTTGTCCGTGTGGGTGATTGTAATTATTGTGAAAATGGCGGAAGAAGGGGCAGATGATGAAATGAATGTCAGTGTAGGGGACGAGGAGTTTGGAATAGGAAATTCTACTTTTAATTCGGTTGCGATTTTGGACGAAACTTTTGAATCGTCATTTGAAGGGGATGTGGACGATCCCGCACCGTTGACTTCTACACCCGTCAAAGACAAAGTGAAAGGACCTAAATTCAAGGTGCCTAAGCCACCACCGGGTAAATACTTCAAGAAATGCGGCTCTTGCGGTCGATACATCATTACTGAGCGAGGCTGGAAAACCCACGAGCAGACACATCGCTGGAAAGGTACAACTAACCTCTCGCTGTGCTTCTTCCTTCCTTCCTTCCACCTGTTGAACTGAATGGTTTATACATTGGTATGTTGTGTTTCAGATGCTGCTGCCTTGAGACCGCCTGTTGAAGAACTCATCAAAGTTTCCCGTGAAAAGGCACCTCAGCTAATTGAGCAAATCATATCAGAGTTCAATGCATCAGAGGGAGAACCAGGCTTCCAGTTAGCTTTGGAAATGCGGTCTGTGCTGGGGGACCTAAAACACAATATTCATGATTCTGCTTTTCTGAACATCGTTCTCTCCCTTATCCAAGAAGTCCTGTCTTCTAAAGCCAGATCGAAGGCAATGCCATCTGCTCTCCGCCCAGTTCTCCAGACTGAACTCTCCAAAATGTACAGTGACAGTGAAAAAAGGAAGAAATTACTGGACTCCTTTCTACAAGTCACCAATACCAAACAAAGTATTGCATGGAACATTATTTTTATTTTCATTAAGAAAGTTATGGACTGCACTTTCATCACCATGTGTTCAAGAATTAGGGGTCCAATTTTGCAGTCAACAAGATTTATTTCCAAAGATGAGTTCAACCACTACCTTTCTCAGCAAGTAAGTTTAGAAATAAAATCTAATATGTAGGAATTTGCATACCCTCAAAGTACAACTTTTCGTTCTGTTTATTGCAGAAGGTGCATCATGTGTCTGGGTCTTGTTTGCGCGCCCATATCCGCAATGCATACACTTACCCGAAGAGCGAATACATGAGGAATGTTAGGGACTGTATTCTGGAGAAATTTGGAAAAATTGGACAACCATCCGTTTTGGACAAGAAGAGTCCAAGGTATTGGACGTCTCTCTTGAACAGGAAATCTCTTATTTTTCTACACGAGTCAGCTCTGCCCTTCTTCATTGCAGTTGCAAAATTACTTCAGAGTTTGGAGACCCCTCAAGGTACACCATCTCATGAAACTGTAATGGATGCTGTGGTTGCAAACCCAGCAATCACAACGTTGTGGGATGCCAATGTAGGGAATAGTCTGTTAGATGAAGAGTCATTCAGATTCATGAAAGAAGTGATTAAATCATTGGCGAATAGTTTTGGTAAGGGTGTTATGTTGAGGCGGATGAATGCCAAAGCTAAAACAAGAAAGGCCAACAAAAGTAGTCTGGCTCCTAGCTTTAGAGCTCGCCTTATAGGTAAGCAGTGATTGTGATAGTTCTTACACAGCATTATTATTTGTATTTGATTGCCAAAGTCACCGTGTAGTATTGTATGTGGTCCCATCTAAAACCATGCAAGTGGGACTTGCTATTTCATACCAGTTGTTGTTCTTGGTCTATGCATAGGAAAAATAGTAGTGTTAGTCAATATAAATTTTGTTTGTTGGATATGGTAGTATTTTCTGTAATACGAGTACATTTGGTATGTCTGTGTTATCTCTTGAGACTAATTGTATGTCAGCTGTGATTCTGTTGTGTTCAATATATGTGCTATTTGTGTTTATGTTGCTAGAGTGTAAGAGTCATTTTTTACAGTGATATTGAGCCAAATATTGCATTCATGTAATAAAATTTTTGAAAGTATCAGGAACTGTTTATTGTACCAGGAATAATGTAAAATCCATATTTTCAAACAGTATTTGCAACATAGTTACAAGTCTTTCTTAAAACCATTCAGTCACAACCACAACAAATGAGAATAGTTGACAAGCTTCAATAAACATTTCTCATATCACAGTTAACATATTATAAATGAATGCACTACAAATCCTATTACCTCACTCTCTTTCTTTTAGGTACAGGTTCATTACTAGCTTCCATCATTTTTGAGGCTTCTGAAGTGTTGGCTCCCTTACGTTTCACATTGAGGTCTCTGTGAATAGTAATTTTCTTGTCAGCATTAAGAAAAGACACAACAGTTGGGTTACTTTTTCCACCCCCAGCAGCTCTTTGCTTAGAAAAGTACTGTTCAAGAGGGTCTTGACAGAACACTCTAGCATTAAGAAACTTTGCACCAATATCCAACATAAACTTCATTGCACCAATAAAAGCATTGATAGTAATGTAAATACCCTCTAATGTTTGGTGACTCAAAAGACATTTAGCTTTGGCAGCCGCACTCAACTTCAAATTTCCAACTTCTTTATCCCAATCCACAAGATATTTTTCAAAAGATAACAACTCTTCAAACCTCCAGCCATTAGTTGAGGTGTAAGGAGCTAATCTTGGGTTCTGAGTTCTTTTCCCCATTTGTGAATGAGCCCCATCAAGGTTGTCAAAAAACTTGTCACAATTTAAAATAAAGTTTACAGTTTCCTCTGTACCAGGCCAATTTTTGTCCTTTAAATCCTGACCAACAGTGTTACTTAAAACTTGCACAGCATAATTCACCCTCATGCATGTATAACTATTTAAATAAACATTTTGGGATGTTAATTTATAAGCACGTCTCAAAGTATTCTGAACTTCACTCAAATACAATCTTTCAATAGTTTTCCAGACAATATGCTGTTTATTCTTAGTCAGCAAGCGAGTGCACTTCTTACCAGTACCAGACTTAGCAAAACAATTACGCATAGTTTTAATAATATGGGGAGGGTCAGAAATAAAATATAATTTTCTATCAGGGGCACACATGTTGATTGTGTCAAAAACTAAGTCAGGATGCGAGCTAGAAACTGTGGCTGGAGTGTGCATTTTAAAAAATGACCTATTTACAGCATTCCCATCAGCCACAACAGCAAGTATTTTAACATTTCTAGTTTCACAGGCTGAAATTACTTCCCAAGTACGTTCAAACAAGTCCTCTTTCTTTAATGCTTTGAAAGGGTATGCCGCAACTAATTCCTTAACTGAGTTGCTGACACCTTTTACCATGTAAGCCAAAATACACTTAGCTGTTTCTGGTTGGCTCTTGGAAGTTCCTTGTATCTTTTCTTCAAGTGCCTCCATTTCTTTCTCCACTTCAGTTAATTCACAATAGCCCACTAGACTTCCATCAGCCTTCCTGTAAACTAACTTCTGAGAGATATGAATTTCATCCATTAGAAGGTTATGGAAATTTTGATGGTCTTCTGTATGCTCTTTATTTTTTTCATGAATCGTATCTAACTTCTTGTGGAAAACACCTATCTCTCTAGGAACAGCATTCGTGTAGTCAAATAGAGTTCGCTCCCCTGGGAGCTTAATAACACCTGATTGACGAATCGCCTCATATCCACTTGCACCAGCAGCACACCTCAGCATCAATGCAAATCGTATCATTGAAGGGTGCCACCTCATTGCCCTTGCATCACTTAATGTAGAATAATGGAGTTGCTGTTGTAAGAATAGGCTTTGCATGGGGGTAAGTTCGGCATCCCTCAAAGTCTCTAATAAAGATTCACTTATGTCATTGTCTATGTTCACACCTTCCTGTTCAAGTTGCAGTCTCACTTTCTTGAGGTAATCAATTTTAAGCTTGGATTTTTTCAGTTCTTCGTGCTGCTTCTTCAACTTCTTAGAAGCCTGCTGCGGGTCAAGGAAGTCATTTCTGGTGTTGGGGTGGACTTCTTCATTCTGGTGGCTTTTGAAACGCTCTCGTAGTCTTTCATTGGCTTTCATGCATTCAGAGCATCTCCACTTCGCAACAGGAACAAGGAGAGAACAATTCTTGCTTCTAAAAGTCTGTACATAGCGGGATTCTGCATAGGGATTTGGATCGGCACACCCAGATGTATCAGCTGCCCACAAATCACTAAAGTTTTCATTGTCAGCACCAGCACAGATTTCTGCGCCTCTCACTTTCAGGACGATGGCTAGCAACCTATCAACGAACTGCTTTTGGGTCTGAGAGGTGAGCACTATGTTTTCCTTCCATCCATCAAGGAAGAAATCTTGCAGATCTCTTGAAATTGGTTTTCTGTGAACAGTTATTCGCACTGCACCACTAAATGCAATGAACACATTTCGTTGTATTGCAGGGTCCTTGCCAAAGGAAAGCTTCACAACATTGAACCCTTCCTGGTCAGCAATTACCATCCAGTGCTTTGGAAGCACAGCACGAATCAGCTCCAGTGAATGTTCGAGAAATTTAGATTTTGACGAGGGAGTATTTTCCTGAAAAAAAAAATCAACATTAGATTTCCTCACACTCAATATTTACACACACGATCAAGAGACAAATAAGTATTTTAGAGCAAACTGAGTACAAACCTCCAGTATTGAATCACAATCAGAATAGTCCTGCAAGGCATCCATAAAATCGTTGGTAGTCATTGCTGTCCGAACATGCAAGACTGGGTCCTGGACTGGGCATCGAACCAATACTGATGTCACTGTAGTTGGTGTCATCACTGGGAACGGGGCTGGGGCTTGGGCTGGGAGAAGGACTGATACTGGGACTCCTCATTTCCCCAACCTTTGCACAACAGAAAAAAAATACAGTAAAATTATAATAATTTGGGATGTAGCAGGAAATGACAACAACCAAGCTAACCGGTTCATCTGGCGTTGTGGGTCGTCCAGCAACATAACCTCGCCCACCTCCACCTCTGTCCCGATGGAACCGGCCGCCTTTAGCACGCGTAAATGAACCCCGCCGGCCTCTCTTCGGCATAATGATGGAACTGAAAACTACAAATCGGTTAGGCATCTTGTAACCTCGGCGCACTGGTGGTTTAGACAACAAAGCGACATGGTGGCTCAAGTAAAGTTGCACTATATGCGATACAACTAACCTTCGGCAAGGAACTAAAAAAAATGGTGTCAAGTATGACGAAAATGACGACAATTTACAAACTAACGAGCAGATTGAACAAAGAACACTAGCGGGCGTATTGTCATGGCGCGTCTTGGCTTGTCTTGACTTCTGCTAGAGTCCCGGTCCGGGGGGCGACGCTAGCGCTCCTAGCGGCGGAACGCGGCGGAGTCGTTACGCGGCGCAGCCAAGGCGGTTGCTCGTCCCCGGGCCCAGACGGCAGATTCAACGGTCGCTGACTTTACGAGACTCCTGTTCGAACTCAGTGTGTTCCAAAGTTGAAATGTTGTAAAGTTTAGTTGGAGGGGACCTTAGGGAAGCCGTCGGTGAGTTCGGATTCCAGATTTATTGAAAATTGTCGGAGGAGTTAGCTTCGCCAGGTTGCGAGTCGGTGGCCAGGGCCGTCCTAGACCCTACTCCATTACAGCTATACTTACAAGGTCGGGTTGATGAAGTTTTCTTAGTTTTAGTCGATTCGAAGAGGCAATCGTTATATTAACATTACGAAGGCCAAGGTTGTTCCTGATTGGCTCTTTTAAGTCATGTGACGGCTTGTTTGAAATCAAATACGCAGAGAGGCTAACCTCACCAGTTTTCATAAGACCGGGAAGCGCTGTTTCGCCACTGTATGATGCGGAAAAAAATCAAGCCACAACAGATCAAATTACGATATCAGCAAACCGACATAAAATTTCTCGTACATTCCCAAGATGGAATTTACTTTTCCAAAAGATTTAGGATTGCAGAGATACCGGCGGATTATATTCAGGTGACGACGCCGGCCCAAGTTATATGCCTACATATTCTTGCAAATAAACTGTCAAACGGTATTGGACGGGTGTATCCAATCTACAAGTCACTCAATTTTCGTTTAATTTGTAACCCCTTTTGGGAAAGAAAGTCAGCTGAAGCGATAAATCGGTTGAGAAACGGGAGGATTCCGTCCAACATAACCCTATACTCCCAAGGTATGACAGATCGTACGGTTGTGGCTGACTTTCTCTCACGCACATCGTAAAAATATCAAGTGTAAAGGTGTGATCTGTCAATCTGAAATGCCCGTTTAATGCCAAATGCCGAAGTTCATTGAATTCAACATACGAGAAATGCGAGATGGAATAAGCCGAGTCGTAGCGTAAACAAAATCCGCTTTTATCTGAACAATCCTTAATCTTTTTAATAAAGTAATAATGGAATGAATTTCTCCGAGATATTTTAGATCACACTGAATACATGTTGTAATTCAATATGGGTTGATCTGAGAATTATTGGAAATAGTTAGTGATGTCAGATGTAGGCTTACGTGACAGTATGAGAAATTGGCCTACCTACTAAATCTTTGTCAAATCGACTAAACTATATAATTAGTAAAATCCACTTAAACAAATTCGTCGATTTGACATTACTTTTAGGACAGTGCAGCCCTGCAGCGTCCTATAGTTGCTTGCATCAATGATCAACAGAGTTTGGGAGTCACCTTTAGGGCTGTTGGTATTTATGCAAGTCTCAAAGAACGGATTGGGAGGCTGCAAGGACAGTGACGTCATGATTTTTGCAAAACAGCATGTTGAAAGCCCTGCAGCTTTGTTCTGATGCTTGCATGAATTTTCCGAAGCAGTAATCATTCCTTTTCAAGGGGTCCTGGAATTTATGCAAGTCACCAGGAGTGCTTGAGACAGCTCCAAGACGACCAAAATGCCGATTTTCGTAGAAAAGACGACCGCGAGACGACCTTAATGGACGATTTCACTGCCACCAGGGGCGCTGGCGTCGGGCGGGGCCGCGCGGGGCAGGCCGTTCACAACAAACAGACGACGCTCTAGCGACGCTGTTCTGTCCCACAACGGTCGCCCGTCGGGTTTGAAACGAGAGAGGCGTTTGATCATTCTGGGTAAGTTTTTAGGTCTGGAAAAGCTTTTTTACTCATCTCCGAGTCGTTTTGACGGATTTTTGTTGTAAAAATTTATCCTATCAGTAAAAACCGTTAAAACCGGTATCCGAGGCTTCTCGAAGGTTATGTTTGATTTCCTTTATCGGCTTCTTTTCGTGTTTTACGGCTTTTCTTGCCGTGTCTGTTGACGAGGAAGACATTTTCTTCCACCAAATCCCTGTAATCGATTTGAAATAACCTCTTTTTTCATCACATTTATTCATTTATTGTTTTCCTGATTACTTTTCGTGACACTTTCTTCCTCCGGTCAAAGTCATAGTTTAAAAAATAAATCATAATTGTAACATTGCTCTTGATACGGTGTTTTATCTAAAATTTTAAGCCACTCCAACTTCAATTCTGGGTCCTGTTTTGTTGCTTTTGAAACATGGACCATCATTTCCTTGCTTAATGCTTACCGCAACTTGTTATCGTAAATCTTACTTCCTTGACATTTCCTTTCTTTTTAAATTATTATTTCTTGCAATTTTTGACACTTATTATTTTTGTACACAGTCCGCCCCACCATCGCTGGCTGAACATCCCTGCAGTGGCAAAGCTAAGTGTTTCCTTTTTTTATTGTTATTATTGTTGTTAATTTTATCATATATTTTTGGCTGTTGTTTCTGTTTGTTTGTCTCTGTTGTTGCAGGGCCTTTAGTGGCTGAGGAAGAGAAATGGTATTTTTAATTGACCATTCATGCAAGTAAAATTAGTTGTCTCATTTTTAAAAAATGCCTCTCTATATTTTAGGCAGCGCCCAACTTAAACCGCAATCCTGCAAATGGCCTCAAGAACATCAGAAATAACTGCTATATGAATTCGGTGCTCCAATGTTTGGGCCACTTGCCAGGATTTGTTGAAAGAATTCTGCAGCCTTATTTATTCATTAACAAGAATAGTAGCTTTAAGGGCCGGGTTGTTCAAGAAACCCGAGACATTCTAAAGGCTTTGTGGCAAGGGAAGCGAGGTAATTCTTCCTGCGAATCCTTGAAGGTATGCTTCCCTCTTTTTTCTATTTTCTCTTTAAGAAATAGTTGCTTTTCTTATTATCTCACATGTCTTTTGTTTGTAGCTCTACCTGGGTAAAGAAACTGGCAAGTACCAAACCTCAAATCATGAAGATGCACAGGAATTTCTTAGTGACCTCCTGGAATGGCTGCAAGATGATTTGAAAGTATGTTTTAAAGGGGCAGTTTTCCTTATTCAACATTGTTATCTTACATTAAAACTAAATTATTTTTGTTTATTTTTTTTAGGTGAAGCTAAATGTCCACAAAGTTGTCACTCAGTGGTACTCTGCCTCCCCAATTGAAACACTTTGTGGCACTCAAATTCAGACTGTGATCAAGTGCTCTTGTAATTACGAGAGCAAATCTTCTGTTACGTCCACCATGTTGACTTTAGACCTTGGTGATAGTTCCATTGTTGATGTGCAGGTAATATTTTATTGCCTACATCAATGCGGCTCATTTAATTAATTTTTCTGTTGTTTTTTTTTTTTCACTAAAAAGACTACAAAATAACTGTCTTTATATTCTACAATACATTCTACATACTATTCTACAGTATATTCTACAAAATATTCTAAAATGTATTCTTGTTGCAGACCTGTCTGAAGAACGTTGAATCGCCCTGCCAAGTTGCTTACAAATGTTCTAAGTGTGGCAAATCTTTAGCTGCAACTAAGAAGCAGAGTTTGCTAAGACTTCCTCCTTATTTCATTTTGCACCTTGCCAGGTATGTTTCTATGAGTCCAATTTTAAAATATTCTTATTCTTTTATTCTTATTGTCTTATGTAACATGCCTTTACTTTTTAGATTTCAAATGAGACATATGGGCACAGAACTATCCCTGAAAGAAAAAAAAACAACTGCAGTGTTGACTTTCCAATGGTGCTAAAGATGGGTGAAAGTGGTTCTCCCCAGTTGTACATGCTAAGTGGAGTCATCAACCACTCTGGCTCCTTGCTGGGTGGTCACTACACAGCTATGTGCAGAAATGGAACTTGGTAAGAACTGCCTTGGAGTAGTTGCATTTTAGGAGTTAGACATAATTTACTTGGACTACAATTTTAACAAACCTGTGTTTCCAGTTGGCTTTTGTGCAATGATACTGTAGTGCAACCAGTGGCCCCCCCGTCAACAAATAATCAAGCATACATACTCTTCTATGAGTCTGTGTCGCCTCCAGCTCCTTCCAGACTCCCGCTTAAAGAAAAGCTTTTTCCAGTAAGCCCCTGTCCCTGATTTTTGTTTGTTGGTCTACAAATATTTATCTTTAGGAACTTTAATTCTGGAAACAAGTTCCATCATCCTTTTGCCAAAGCGGCAAATAGGTGCCAAAAATGTGTTCATCAAAACTTTAAACCAACTTAAGTCCACAATTAACTCAATCTTTGGCAATATTTAATTACTGCAATGAAACTTTCATAACTTTATTGAAATTTATTAAAATGGCAAACACTTATCACAAATTGACCGAACTTCAATCGTTTTTCGCCCTGCTTAGATAAGACAGTGCAGACTCTGAAATCTTGTGCCTAATTTCATGATGGTTTACTTCCTGCAGGGCAAGCCAACTACAAACCCTTCTAATATTCCTCTTCCCCAAAAGCGTGTACAACCTTCCAATCTTCCCATCCCTCCCACTCCCATCCGTCCGACTTCCATCCCTCCCACTCCCATCCGTCCAACTTCCATCCCTCCCACTCCCATGCGTCCTTCCATTCTTCCTGTCCCCCAAAACCGTGTTCCTCCCTCCATTCTTCGCCCTCAAAACCGTTAGGCTCCTTCCATTCTACCCATCCCTCAAAAAGGTTGTGGTCCTTCCCATCTTCCCATCCTTCCCACTCCCATCCCTCCCACTCCCATCCCCCTCTCTCCCATCCCTCCCAATCCCATCCCTCCTTCCATTCTTTCTGTCCCTCAAAACCGTTCTCCTTGTTCCAATATCCCTGTCTTTCCAAACCGTTCAGTCCCTTCCATACCTCCTGTCCCTCAGAAGAGCATTGCTGTTCCAGCTCCTGAAATTGACTTTGATGATTTTGTTAATATTGAAGCCATTCGGGTCAGTACTTCTGGTCCTATTGTACTGACTTAAGTCTTGAAAGTTTGAACAAGTCATCTTTTTTCCTACAGACTGAAAATGGAACAACAGCTTTGTCTTTGAAACCACCACCTTTAAAAGCTCGTCCACCCATGACAACTCCACATGTTAATGAGCATGTATGTGCATTTTGAATCAGGGTGTTTATGGTCAGCGTATTGTTGGTTTAACTCATGTGTATTTGTTGATCTTCAGGATTATGGCCAAACATCTAAAGTGCAACCTCTTGCTCAAAAGAGGAAAAGCACTGAGGTGGATCCTCTTTTGACACCACATGATGTTCCTGGAGCCATCCTGGATACAGATCATCTGGAAAAATACACTGTGGATGAGCTGAAGAGGTGGCTGGCTTGCCATGGTGTTGCAGTCTCTGGTTGCAGGACTGATTTAATATCACGGTAACTTTCATGTTTCCTAATTCTCTTTGCTTGGAACCTTATAAATAATGCACCTTACTCACAGTTTCTTTTTTTCCCTTTTTTAAAAATTTCATGTTTAGTATCTTAGCTCATGGGCAAGTCATCTAAGATCGACCCAAAAATAGACAGAGGTCACTGGCATGAAAAGAAAAGGGTCAAAGTTGTCACTGAAATGAAGGTATATCCTTATTATTTTTCAATTCTTTTATTTGTCTTCTTTGAACAGTTTGTCACTTCTTTCTGTACACTTTCCCTTTCTGTAGAAAAATGGTGTTTGTGAGCCACCTCTTGCACCAAACCAAAACTGGAAACCGTTCCCCAGCTATAACATCCCAAGAGGTTTGACCCAGGAGCTGGTGCAGAAATATCTCGAAGATGATGGTCCTTCATTCAAATTTTCACGCAAGTCTGGAGTGAGGTTTGAAGACTCGGATGAAGATCCTGACGACCCCGTTGATATTTCTGCTGTCCAGTACCTGGTGAAGAGCAACTTCCGTCGAGGCTCCAAATACCTGAGAAGCGGAAACATTCTTTCAGTGTTAGACAACTATGACGGTCGATATTATTTCATCAAGGCCCAAGTCCAAGCCAGCATGGAAGATGTCATCCATGTTGTAAGGGCTACAATCAATGATGGTTCTGGGGAAGTAGTGGACTGCAGTTGTGAGTGCAAGGCAAGAGCACTGAAGCGCTGCTCTCATGTTGTGGCTGTGCTGCTACTTCTTCTTGAACACATTGATGCTGCAGGACATGACGGTACGTTTCTTGCACCTTCATTATATTTCTTCTCATATTCTATTAGTATCCATTTTCAACACATTTTGCTTTAAGTAGCGTAAATATTTTCTCTCTTGCGGTACTAAGTCTCTTCTGCATGTGGTGTGTGTGGCATCCCATCCCTTTTAAAAATTATGTAGTCAATTGGTTGTCATATGAAGTAGAGTCCTAAAGGCCCCTTGCAGAGCCAACAAAAACTCACCTCAACGACTTCAAAGTAAGGAATATCTGCGTTTTCGCCGTTGAAGCTTCGTTCACGGCCGTTAGTTTTTGTCTTTGTCAACTTTGACATGTATACACCACGCCACTCAGGACGCCATTTTATTCGCCAGTGTATGAGTGATCGCGCATTGCATTTAGGGTGTCTTTAGGACTCTAATATGAAGTTTGTAATCTACTAGCTTTTCTTCTTTCGCTGTAATTCGGTCCTTTTAAAATTTCAATTTTGACACACAAAACAATGGTCAGGTTGTTCCGGATAAGCTCTAACCGAAAAGAAGAAGAACAAAAACGGAAGTAAATGACACATTATTATTTCTTACTTCTGTTTTTGTTCTTCTTCTTCCGGATCAAAGCTTCAAACATTGTCTTATGCTTCATCTCATGAACATCACACTTGGGTGTCTGCTGTCCATTCTTCACTGTGATTTGATTTCCTTGCATTGAATCCTGATTCTTTTGAACATTTCTTTCAGCAGTTTGGTTTTTTATAGTAATAAGGTTTAGAGGTTTGATTTGTTGGTTGTTAGATGTAGAGCGTATTAGGTTCCACAGTTGTCACAGTTGTCTCAGACATCCAACGGAATCCAGGGCACACTTCTGCCTTCTTGTTGGTCGCGGCCGACCTGAGTAAGGGGTCATTTACCTAACAGTAGTTTGTTTCTTTCAGCTATCCAAGGCCGTGACACACCTCTTGAGGTGTTGGTACTTGTGTAGTATTATGATTTCTCTGCATGTTTGGGTGGGGTGCACTATTCTTCACAACTCACTGAAACATTCATTTTATTTCATCATTCTTCACAACTCACTGAAACATTCATTTTATTTCATCAATCAATCATCAATCAATGTCTCTTAAAGTGTATGAATAAATTAATCAATAAATAAATAAATATTAATCAAATATTAGGTACCTTTATCTATAATCATAGTCTCTTTAAAACATAAACACAAAATAAACACTAAATCTCTCTCAAACATATACCACAACATACATTTACACAGACTTTTTATCTCGCCCTCATCTCTCACCTGTGAACAGGAGGCCAAAGTCAGATGGTCTTACTCTAGTAGTATAGATAGCCCATTGTTGCGGTCCGCCATCTTGTCGGCCCATTGTTGCGGTCTAACCTAACCCTTAAAAGGGGTCCTTTTTTTTTGGTCAATTTTTTGTCATTTTTTTTTTGGGCGAGGTTACGATGCGAGCTCTAACCTAACTTAACCCAAGGGGTGGGTCTCACCTACCCTGTGAGGCCCCCAAGTCACCTGACAGCCTGGAACCAAGGGTAACCCACTGTGCGCTTGTGTGTGGGGAGCGCCTGGTGGATAGGCAACCCGCTGCGCTCTGTCCCCAGGTCACCCTCGCGACTGTTGGCGGGGCGGGCCTGCTTGCTGTCTCCCGTGCGCCTAATCAGACGAATGTCATTGGCATTATTTTTTAGGGAGTTTTGTCATTTTAATTTTTTTTGTGATTTTTTAAAATATTTTTTATAGGGCAGGCTCAGTGAAGTGAGTTGAGGTATACCTCCAGCCATAGTCCGACGCGCTTCGCATTGCGCACTGCACAGTATCTGTCTCTGTGGCGTCGGCTGCTGACGTCATTTTCACATGGTGCCCATACGAGCGGTAATTTTCTGAGGGCCGGGCACCCTAACTTTTCCACATTGTACACCTGTTTGGTGGGCAGCAGGAACTGGAGGATCTTGGCCTTGTCCTCACCCTTAACGTACAGGACATCGTAATCCTTGGCCATCTCGAAGAGTGTGAGGGGCACTCTGTCGTAGGGCGAGAAGCCCGAATCCCAGTGCAGGCCATGCAGGTGCCTGACACTGTACCTATTTTGGCGCAAGTGCTTCTCTGGGATCCCCGCGCCGGGGTATGGCGGCTTGAACGTGACCGATCTGTGCACGTAG
Source organism: Stenchaetothrips biformis (assembly GCA_030522485.1). Lineage (NCBI taxonomy): Eukaryota > Metazoa > Arthropoda > Insecta > Thysanoptera > Thripidae > Stenchaetothrips > Stenchaetothrips biformis. The sequence goes on along the minus strand of CM060099.1, from coordinate 2,050,265 downwards.
GCCTGGTTGTTATGTTCGAAGAAAGAGACTTCCTTCAGAACATACTCTCCGTGCATCCCTCGGAGCATCTGGAGGTCGCAGATAGCGTAGGACGACATGATGTCTGGTCAGCGCCTGAATGAAGAATGATGCCCTGGAGGGCGCGCTCCCTAGATTTATACCCTGCCGCCAGCGCTGCGTGCGCCACCTCACGGCAGGAACACGAAAGTTAGTGGTGAAAAAGGCGACTTCACCCAGTGGGTATTGAACCCGTGTCTCCGCGCCGAGAAGCGCAACAGAACACACACACTAACCCACTGAGCTACTGAGCCGAGCTTACGCAGCGAGTGTTTGGTCCGAGTTTTGATCTGTGAGCGCCGCGCGCCGTGCGCTGAGCCAGGCGCGGAGCCGAACGCCTAACGGTCAATTTGAATTGTCCCGCCACCGCACGATTTCCGACCGGAGCGGAACCCTTCCCCGCAACGCCAGGCCACGCCGCCGGTGCCGAGCCGAGCAGAGCCGAGCGGAGCCGAGCCGAGCGCCGCAGCCCCTCCTCCCCTCCTCCCACGCGCCCAGTGTGCCGGACGCCCTGACCGGCCTCAACACACGTTGTCCCTTTTATTTTCCGCATGCTGACGAGTGTCCGATATCATTTCTCCGGCTGAAATATTTTTCTAGAAATACTGAGAATACTCCCTCGACCTTCTGTTTTCGCTGACTGAACTGTCAGAGTGGAAATGTATTGGTCCAGATCCCCCACCCCCAAAACCTCCCCTCCCGCCCCTCTCACTTCAAGCCGTGCTGTATCGGATTATGGAAAACACCTGTTGTCATCACATCAAGACGATGTCAAGTCATAAGAAAAAATATTTGAGAGATTTTGGCATCCTACTTTCATTTACAATTGTCGCGAAATCGTAAACAACTTGAATTTTGGCCGGCCGTTAGAACGACCGCTGCGCCCTCTGCCGGCCGCAAGCTGTACCACCAACCCCTGCTTCCTTCCGCCCTGTTCAATCCCGTCACTTCTTCTCGGCCGGCCGTCCAGCTCAGAGGTGTTGGGCGCGTTCACTTAAGGAACTGGCCGATCGGAGGGTCAAGCGAGCGAGCGAGCGATCGAGCGATCGAGAGATCGGCGCCAGCTGGGGAAAAGGTTTTTCTTTGCCGAAGCGTCTTTTAAGCACCAAAGAGGGTCATCCCGTATATTTTCGGAAAGGGAAAAGCCCGAGGAGTAAAACTGTCCCGTTATCTTTTGTGTTGGAGACTCCATATCGGTGTAAAATGCATTTAAATGCAGTGGATTCTGAGGGAGGCTACGCTGCAACTTTTGAAACCAAAAAATCATAGGTTTAGATGCCAGGTACATCACAGCACGCTGCGAGCTGATTATTCGCTACAATTTAAACTACTCGTTTTATACTTCAGAGTACACGCAAAGTGTCTGATTTTCGCCAACGAATCGTTTCTAGTTTCTAATTCGGCTGCAGAACAAATGACTCTCGCTCGGTATGAGAAAGTCGTGGCAGACCGCAATCCCGCTCTGCTCCGCCGCGCGAATAAACTTAACCGCCTAACCGCCTCTTCACGCGCCTGATTTCTTCTTATTTAGTCTGGATGTGTGAAATTGGAATTGGAAATTACGCGAGACGACGACAGCGAGCAGTAAAAAATAATGGATAGTGGTAAGCCGTTAACTGCACTTCCTACCAAACGCCTAAGTCATTGGTTGCTTGACTTTCCGACTGTGGTTCCAGACACTGAAAGGTCTCCTTCGGCTAAGAGGCCTTGTCAAATGGCCACTCCCAAAAACTTGCTAGAACGTGATAATGGAGAGCCCAAAGCGACGAGACCAAGATCGCTGAATCTGGGAGAGGCCCCAGTACAAACTATGACCGTGAAGGTGGGAGGTCTGCCAAAGCTGTACTTGGAGGTTAGTTTCGATTTTCTCTGCCTCTGCTTTTCACTTAAGTATGCTGCTTACAGTGGGCTCATTATGTCTGTTACAGAGAAATTTCATTAATTGCTTGGAGAAACTCCGTGACAAGCACAATATCGCCGTAGATACACCTGGAAGTGCCGTAGTGGATACTCACTCATACGACAAGAAAAGTGGCACTGTATTAATTGAAGTAATTTTTGCCTAGACTGCTCATTTGCACGGTAATCAAATTATTTAATGTTCCGTAACACTCATTGCTTTTTCAGTTCCGCAGTAGAGAAATTGGAGTTGAAATGCTTGAAATTCTTCACAATATCCACATTTTGAACTCGACGTTGACTGCCCACTGTGTACAAGCGCATGAGACGGTTCGTGACAATGGCAGTGAAGGTGACCTCGGAGATGGCAATGTTGAGAGCGAAGATGATATTTACTCAGCGACAACTGATGACGAGATGAGCAGTGAAACTCAAAAACAGGTAAGTGTTACTCATAATGTATGCATATCCAATTATGTACACAAAATTGATTGCTTATATGTTTCTTTTGCATGAACTTAGCTCCATTTGTCACAAAAAATTGACAGTAACAACAATGGCTCTGTCATTGGAAACACTTGTAGTACAGTTGAAGTCCCAATAGCACATGTGAACAGCAATCGCACTGATACTGAAGGTACTCGTAATACAGTTAAAGTCCCAACAGCACAGGTGATTGTATCTGACTTGCCGGATGATTATGATGAAGTGAGTATTACATTTGGGTACTTGACTGCTTTAATAACAGATAATGTTTGTAATGTTGCATTCCTTTTTTCACAGAGAGACTTGACATATGAAATCCATAAAGGTTTATGGTCAAAGACTGAAATTAAGAAACCACACAAGCCAATAATACAATGGGAAAAATCTGGAAAATCGGAGGCGATTGTCACTGTAAATTTCACAATTTCACACTGCCATTTTGGAATGCTTGTCTCCTTTATGTGAATATTTTCGTCTTATCCTTTTTTTATTGTCAACAGTTTGATAGTGTGTACGCAGCTGAAACTGCCGCTAGTCTTGAATCTGTGGAACTTGATGATACCCGTGTCATCTTGAAGCAAGTATTTGAAGTACAAGTTCCATCACGTAAGATAACAGTAACAAATTTACCTGTCAGTTTCGATGAGGTTGGTCCAAGTGTGCTTAGAATGCAACTATCAATTTGTTTGATTGATTATGAAGTTGATTGTTTTCTGTCTATTTTTAGAGTGACTTAGTCTATGAAATTCATAAGGCCTTATGGTGTAATACACAAATCAAGAAACCTCACAAGCCAGTAATATCCTGTAATAGATACGGCAGTGCAGAGGCGTTCATCACGGTAATTAAAGCAGTTACCTTTGTATTACATGTATAATACGTAAATGTTCTTATGCTTCCTCATTATTGTTCAGTTCGATAGTGTAGAAGCAGCTGGTATTGCTGCTGATTTGAAATTTGTAGAATTGTACGATTCCAAGGTCAACTTGAAGCAAGTGTTTGAACCACTTCCAAAAGAAGTTCCTACATGTAAGATTAAAGTGACACTTTTACCAAAACAATACGAAGTGGTGGGTAGACAATTTTCCTGGTATGCAGTTATAGCTTGGTTATCACAAAAATTGATTAATATTTTTTTTTTTTTTTTTTTTTTTTTTGTTTTAGAGAGACTTGACATATGAAATTCACAAGGCTTTGTGGGCAAATACAGAAATTAAGAAACCTAAGAAGCCAATATTGTCTTGTGAGAAATCTGGAGATGGAGAGGCCATTGTCACGGTACATATGAGAATCTCCCTGATACTTTGTGCTTAGTTCTATGGATTTCTTATGTTTTCCTTTTCACCAGCTTGATAGTGTGAAAGCAGCTGAAATTGCCGCTAAGTTGAAATTCGTCGAATTAGAGGACACTCAGGTAACATTGCAGCAAGTATTGGAAGTCCTATCCGATGAAGTGCCTTCATGCGCATTTGGAAAAAAAAATGTTGCCATCAGTGTACATGAGGTGGGTAAAACAGATCATAAGCAGGCACCAGAAAGAAGGTGGGCCTTAACTAAAAACTGAAAAATGCCTTTTTTTAAAGAACGCAAACCAAGTCCTTTCTAATGATCATCAAGTTATGAATGTTTCTGACGATAATGAGGACATGGACCAAACCGTAGTTCAGATTGACATACCTGATGTTGAATGGTCATTGTTTGATGGTGCCATGTCATCAACTAGAGTGGAAACAAGTGTTGAGGATGAAGAAGAAATCTTAGGTGAGTCCCTTGGTGCCTTACTGTTCATTTTTTATTTTCATGTGCCTAATCGTGATATTGAATTATTTGTATTTCCTTAGAACAAGTTGAGGTAGATAAGGATGGCATTCCGATTGTTCCTAAGGGTCAGCGTACAAGAAATGACTGGCCAACATATGAAACTTTAAAGCTTATTGAAGGAGTGTTAAAGTTTAGACACTTCATTGACAGTAAAGCCACTCAACGTGTAAGTAAAGGGTGGAAACACGTTGCTCAATTTATGTATGAAACACAATTGTATTATTCCCTCAAAAATATGAAGAAAGCATGGAAAAGGCTACTTGAAACGTATCCTACTAGCCCGCGTGATTGGGAATATCGCCCATTCCTCTCCATGTATGTAGCTGGTGATGATGAGGAGTTAGACCTGAAACAACTGCAGGACAGATTGAAGAAATATAAGCCTCTCGTTACATCAGGAGAACCAAAGAGAGGACTTGTGGAGGAAAACAAGTACATTTGTGGCGTCTTGTCTCTTGCTGATTGTGAACCTGAAGGTACCTATTATTATTTTCAGCCCAGCTTTTCTAATTTTGTGACTTCACCTATACATTTGGTGTTCATTTTTTGGTTACAGAGCTCGATCATCTTTTCAATGAGGAAAGGACCCTGCTCCTGATCGCAGAATATAGTCGGAAAAAAAAGTTTTTCGATGATAGTAAACACAGGGCCACTCAGTTGTTCGGTGAGATCCGGGATGCTTTCCATCTGAAAGGATATAAAGCAATCACTTCGGAAGATTGTTCCAAGCGGATGGCCTTCCTTGCAAGAAGACACAAGGAGATTGAAGACATGAGGCTGCTTGTTACTGGGTCAGGCGCTGAGCCCGTTAACTGGTTATACTATGATGCTATGAGCCAGCTATTGGAGGGTAGTGCTGTCATGAATCCCCAGAAGCTTTTTGCCTGTGGCTCGTCTTCAATGCTTAAGGAAAGGGCAACGGAAGGTAGAGTGGGAAGGAAGAAGCCACCTCAAGGTCCCCGGAAAACGTACTCAAGTAATGTGTCTTTAGCATCTTACCGTGAGCAAAAACTGGAAATGGGGAATAATCTAAGGTCTGATCTGAAGGACCTCATGTCGTTACTTAAGAATACTGATTAAGAAACTGTTTTGTGATATCAGTATGATAGGCCCATCCTGGGTCTGTTTTATTTGTGATTTTAGAATATTGCATGTACCTTATGAGTATTTCTATTTTAGTCCTTACTTGTGTAATGTTTGATTTTGATTTTCTATTGAACAAGTTCGTGAATGTGTTGTACAAAATTGAGTTTGTACCTTGTTTCAGCGACAGTTAGTCATGTGATCAGCTTAAGTCAATACTCAAATGTGTATGTTGGTACATTTCCTTGCTTTTACATAGTTTGTTTTTGTATGTGTTCCCATTACACACATAGTAGTTCATTAATGAGTTGACATGTCCTTTTTTTTTTATTTCTATTTGTTATGGAACTAGTCCTTGTATAAGGCTTATATAATTGACCATACATACATGTGATGTCAAATCTTTTCTGTGATTTTCAGAGGCCAGAGATTAATTTTTTATTTTTGAGGCAATAAAGGCCGATAGTGTTTCAAAGCAATAATTAGTTCATTTATTTCACATTATGCAAGCAAGACACAATAAGAGGTCCCACATTTTAAGGGTGACGAGCATTTAACTTACAAAAGTATGTAACTGAGAACACTGGTGGTCATGTATTCGGTACTCTGTTCATGCATGACATTCCCTTCAGAGTATAAATTCAGGTGCCTGCTAAGGGCTCAGTTTTAAACAGTTGATCTACCATGCAAATGAAACTTTTGTCAGAGCTATGCACTCAGCCACTTACACATTGCACTTCTCAATCTGACATCATTCTTCAATCTTCCATTTTTGACAGAAAGAAACAAGACTGCATGTCTCAGACTTGTCTCACTTTAAGAATATGATGTAGCCCAAGTGGTGACAAATAATCAATTGACAAGAAAATGAATGAAGAATGTGTGGGATTGCAGCAAAATAGTCATTGAGGAAGTCTGTTACACAAATCCCACCTCTTCTGTTCTCCACGAATTTGTGCCCTTCTAAGTGCATTACGCACATCTGCATCGCGTACAAAGGGATCGGGGATGATATCAACAACTCCCGGAACATACTCCGGATCCTCTTCGTCAGAATCATCTTCATCGATTGGGTCTGGGTCATCTGGGTCCATCTCCTCACCATCCACATTTTCTTCATCATGCTCCTGAAAAAAATAAAAATAAGCAACTTCCTGCAATATTGTAAACTGTGTATCTCAATTAAGGGTAAACTGACATTGTCCAATTGTCGAGATCTGATAATGTTGAAATTGTGGAGGACTATAGTTGCAGCCACATGGTCAACAGCATATTCCATACAGGTGTTGGGTAGGAAGAACATCCTTCTCCACAACGAATCAACATGGGCATAGGTGTGCTCAACTCGAGCACGAACTCTTGACAGTCTCCTGTTGAAATTCCGCTGCTGAGGAGTCAGATGGCCATCGTTGATGAATGGATGCATAACCTGACAATAATATATGGCCCACATTTAATTTTTTTATGGTATGATCAAAATTCTGTTGATAATTTCTAATTACTTACTCTATCAAGTAGCACATAAGCTGAATCTGCAATAATGTGTTCTCCAGCAGAGAACATGTCCCGTCTCTGCAGTATGTTGGGGAATAAGGGGCTCCTTCGGAATACACGGGAGTCATGCAAACTGCCAGCCTCTCCAATATATGCATCTCGCACAATGTAATTGTGATCAACTACTGTTTGAATTTTAATTGAATACCCGTGATGATAGTTCCTGTGGGCAGCTTTGTCTTCTATTGGAGCAATTATTGGCACATGAGAGCCGTCCATGATACCAACTATGCCAGGGAATTGGGAAATCTCGTAACAGGCATGCTTGATCACATTGCGTTCTTGTCGGTTTGGCCATGTAACATATGTTTCAGACATTTCTCGCAGAGTTTCTATAATGTACACATAATGGTGGTGGAGTTCCGATTTGTAAACACCAAATCGGAGTGCTACACTCCGGAAGCTGTCTGGCGTTGCTATTATCCACAAGGCCATAAGCATAACATGCGCAAGTGGGCGCCGCTCTCTAATAAGTCTATTGTGATTCACTAAAAAATTCCCAACTTCTTGCAACAGTTCCTACAAAAAAAGGGGGAGCATTTAGTGGTTTTCAAGGTTGCAAAAGGTTACTTCAAAGTCCCATACCTCAAATATTGGTTTTCGAACCCTGAAATGCCAGCGAAATGATGGGTCACTCATGCGGCAATAATCGTCCACGTTTACAGTTATTTTTTCCCATTGACATTCATCACCATCGTCTGGAAAAGGAAAAGTGATTAAAAGAAAGTGAAAGTTCATTGTAGCAACAGATCACAGTATCATCAAATTTATACCGTCATCAAGGTCGTCAATTAAGTAAGCTAGGATCCCAGCGGCAGCAGCGTAGACAGCATTCATTGCTTCTCATTTACTGGATTATAATCATAATCAGCAAATACATAATTTCAGTTTGACCCAAAGTATCGCCAAACAAAACAAGGTAGCAGCCGGTATTGTCTGCCACGACTTTCTCATACCGAGCGAGAGTCATTTGTTCTGCAGCCGAATTAGAAACTAGAAACGATTCGTTGGCGAAAATCAGACACTTTGCGTGTACTCTGAAGTATAAAACGAGTAGTTTAAATTGTAGCGAATAATCAGCTCGCAGCGTGCTGTGATGTACCTGGCATCTAAACCTATGATTTTTTGGTTTCAAAAGTTGCAGCGTAGCCTCCCTCAGAATCCACTGCATTTAAATGCATTTTACACCGATATGGAGTCTCCAACACAAAAGATAACGGGACAGTTTTACTCCTCGGGCTTTTCCCTTTCCGAAAATATACGGGATGACCCTCTTTGGTGCTTAAAAGACGCTTCGGCAAAGAAAAACCTTTTCCCCAGCTGGCGCCGATCGCTCGATCGCTCGATCGCTCGCTCGCTCGCTTGACCCTCCGATCGGCCAGTTCCTTAAGTGAACGCGCCCGTTTTGTGTCGTCCAGCTCAGAGGTGTTTTGTGTTCATCATGTCGTTTTCCGAGGAGGTCATTGACCTTGACGATTCGGGGGAGTTGTTCCAGGTAAGTGAAAAATAAGTGGATTGAATGAGTGAGTGCGTCGGGTGTGTTTGGTTTCGCTGTGTCGGCGTCGCGTGGTGTGTGTGTGCGGGTGTCTGTTTTCGTTGCGTCGGCACCTCGTGGCGAGATAGCGTCATGTCGGTTTCTCTGAGTCTCTGAGGGCTTTTTCGCATCTGTGACGTACTCGTCTCGGTAATTCCTTTCCGCGGTGGTATTATTCTCGTGTTAAAAGTGCTAGAATCTCGAGATTTACACTTCGCGTCCCACTGTCACTGTGCCATGCGGCTGGGCGCGCCGTCCCGTCTCAGCCTGTTCGGCTTGTTTATGTGGTTCAAATCAGTTTTCTCTCGTTTCGAATCTTGTTTGGGTCGCTTCGCTTGTGTGCCCCTGTGTGAATATCGTGAAAAAATGGGTCAAAAAGTGTTGAACTCGTGCCGTGTTGCCCACCACGTGGAGCGTGGGAACCGCTGTGTCTCCGAGATTGTGACGCCTTTTGTGGATAAAATCGGTGTTTTTTCGGGTCGAATCCTGTTCTGGGCGCTTTGGGTGTGTGGTCGTGTGAGAAATTCCAAAAAAATTGTGTTACAAATACTCAAAAGTGAGTGGTGTGGTCCTTCCCTCTGGCGTGGGTCGAGAAAATTTATGTCATTTGCGTGTGTTGTCTTTGTTTACACACGCCCGACGCACGCGCGGCGGCTCGCTGATGTCTGAGTTCGTTAAATTTTTGATTTTTGTCCGATTTCGTTCTTGGTTCGCGGGGCGAGGAACTTCAAATCATGGCGCACTGTGGGCCGGGTGGGGGTGGGAGTGAGGTGACGTCACAGCCCGGCCGGTGTCTGTCGTGAAGTGTTATGGCCGACTCGTTTGGCTTGTTTACATGTCGTTGCATTTTCCGAGTTTTCTCTGGACATTTGATCATTTTCTGTTTGCAATGAACGAGTGTTGTGTGGATTTCGTCTGTCTGTCCATGGAAACGAGAAGGGAACTGTGTCATTGAGTGATACTGCTTTGATTCGCGTGTTTGGTCCTGTGCGTGAGGTTAGGTTTTCTGACTGTTTCGTTCATTGTATCCTATTGTTTCAGGTCAATGATGTGGGTGTAGCAAGACGTCCTGTCTGTGAAGTTAATCATCCTCAGCAGTCTGTATTGAGTCGTGGAGTAGTTGCTGACAATGCAGATTATGATGATGAGAGTGAGAGTGAGGAACGATTCAGTCGCTTCAGGGCTGAGCGCTCTGTAGATTTAGCCCCGTCTCCTCTTCTCAGTGAAGAAGACCCCACAGTGCGGCAGAGGACTCAGTCCGCATTGATCACCTCCGCTGTAAGTCCTTTTTGTGTTCAAAAACAATTCAAGTGTGAAAAACAAATCCTTAACTTTGTTTTGTTTTAAGGGTCAAGAGAGACGTGTCCTGCGGGAAATTCATCAGAATCCACCATCACTTGTGACTTCTTCTCCACTTATCACTGGAGGCGTCAGAACATCTCCTGTTCCCTCTGACGATGAGGTTGAGGATGTGGAGCGTGAAATTCTAGAGTCTGGCGTTGATGCTCCTCGTAAAGTAAGTTTTTTTCTTTTTTTGTATTGTTTTTCAGTTAAGTGTAACGTATGAAAAATAATGCCTTTTTCTTTTCAGGGTGTCTTTTCTCGTCTTGGGCCTGAAGTACCTAAATTCATCGATCCACCTGAAAATGATCCTGAAGTGAAAAGAAGAAAGACTTCAGAATCTATTCCATTTCGGAGTACTTATGTAGTACGTATTTTTTAAATCTATATTTCTTTACAAATTGTTATTAATTGAATGGAAAAGTAACACTTCTCTATAATTTCCAGACTCCAGAGGCTTTAAGTGAAGCCTTAAGGGGGGATCCTAGTGTAGCGGGGTCAAAAAAAAGGGTGTTTTTGGGATTATTTTTTTTAAAAAAAACTACAGCTTCACTCTAAAATCCGAAGACAGGGTTGAATTTGTGGTTCTTCAATCACTTCAGAAAAAAAAAATTGTGGTGATAGAGTGAAAAATGTTGCTGCACGGTCCGCTGCAAAATGCCCTGGAGTGCCTGGACGGGCGTACACTTACAGCCCAAACGGTTGATCCGATCGAGCTGAAATTTTTTGTGAATGTACCCGACACTAGTAGCCATAATCTGAACTAGAAGATCTGGGATCGGAGTATCCCTTCATAGAAAAAAAAAATCAAAACTTTGAAAATTTTGCCTAAATTTCGGTACTAAAAGTTTAACTTGCTCAAAAAAAATACTAAAAGTTATTATTTTTCGAAGATTCTAGTTCAGATACTGAACCGATCCCTAATGAGTCTAAAAAAAATTCGAACGACTGTTTCAGGCGTTCGAGTCGACCTGTAGTTGTACGCCCGTCCAGGCACTACACGCAAAACATGCCATTTTGCAGCGGACCGTGCAGCAACATTTTTCAATTTATCACCACAATTTTTTTTTTCTGAAGTGACTAAAGAACCACAAAGTCAACCCTATGTTCGGATTTAAGAGTGATGCTTTAGTTTTTTTTTAAAAAAATCCCCAAAACACCCTTCTCTTGACCCCGCTACACTAGGATCCCCCCTTAAAAGATGTCAAGAAGAAGAATGCTAGAAAAGCTGCCGAGAAGAAGAGGGCGATGAAAAAACTTAAGGAACAGGAGGAGGAACTGAAAATGAAAGCTACGATACAGAAATTAAAAGATGAACTTGTGAAGAAGAGGAATGAAAAGGAGAAGAAAGAAGATGAAGAGAAGAAAGAAGATGAAGAGAAGAAAGAAGATGAAGAGAAGAAAGAAGATGAAAAGAAAATGAACAAAAAGGAGAAGAAGAAAGAAGAGAAGAATGGAGAGTGAATTTTTTCTTGTTCTTTGAAATCCTTAATTTTTTTATTTTTTTTTGTTCACTTTGACAAAGTATTATTGATTTTTATTGAAATGTTTAAAGTGAGGTCACTTTTGCCATAAGTTTTTTGTTCTATTAAGTTTTTTGTTCTAAAATGAGAACACTTTACCCCTAAAGTTTTTCCTGATGAGTAATTAAAGTGTTCTAATGAATACACTATTTATTTTCATTGAAATTGTGCTGGTCGTCTTTTTTTATTTGCTCTGCTCATCCCTTGGTCATCACACACAAAGTTGATTGTAGAATGGTTATTTCTGTCTCATCAGTGTGAAATGAAAGTGAGCTTCAATAGAGTTTTTCTAATTTATAAGGTTGGCTGAGAGTCGTTTTTGAATGATAATTAAGATTTTTCCACTTTATGTTGAGTAACAGAAACATGAAGGGTCCTCGAGTCACACCAACGCAGTTCACTTTTTAAATGTTTGAAACATCTTTTGGGTATGAGGGATAGCTTCATAGCAAGAATATGATGGGGATGTGCCTCTCATCATGTTTTAGAGGAGTGACACTCTTAAAATACTTATTTGTGACCCAAGTGAATAAGGGCAGTTTAACCTTCAAATGACTATATCGGTCTGATCAGCTTGGTGTGCAGGGTATGTTTGTCCAGGAGCGCCGCGCTTGTATATGGGTTTGATGAAGCTGGCATTAATTTTCAATAGAGTTAAGGTAATAGTGAAGCTTGCCTGATAGTCATTTTGATGGATTTTTAAAAATATTTGTTTTTATTTTGGGTGATAGAGACATACACTTTCTCGGCTCCAAATCCAACGGGGAAAGTGACAGAATTGTTTGCACTCTTTGATTTGACTATGTCTCCTTCTATTTTGGGTATTGGAGATGAAGCCCATTTTGTATTCAGAGGCCAGACTATCTTTTGATATATGGAGTGGTGACTTTTTGGAAAAAAGTTAAGTTTTGGGGTACATGGAGTCTGAATGTTGTAAGATATTTTTCTCAAGGATATTTTTTATCTTATCATTTCTATTCTAATCTGAGCATCCCTATGATTCTCTTATCACTGTCCTAATCTGATCTTTTAAAATAGAGCTCAGTGAAAAACTTGGTTTTCCATAAATCATCATAGCTCTCTAAGTAAGTACACTTTTATTTGAATGGGCCTGCCTGCTTCTCCCTGCGCTTAGAAATCAGACTCATTTCATGATTGTTTTTTGGGTTTTCTTTTTTATACTTTTTTTGGATTTTCAACTATTTTTTATTTTTTTAGCTTTTTTTCTTTTTATGAATATCAGTATTGAGAACTCAAGCCTGTCTCATAGAATCATAGATAGCTTCTTTAATGAAATCTTTATGGTAAGCTACAAGATCCAGTTTGATCGAGACAGGGAAAGAAGCTAAGTAGCACCTCACAGCACTCGAAATCAGATTGTCTGCATGATCACGAGACAACTGAACAATAGATTGTGGATTTTTGTATCCACTCTTCACACAATAATCTGTGCAGTGTGAAATTAAATGATTAAAATTAGACTTGGCAAGGATAGACATCTCAGTCAAATTCATAAGATGGTACTCCATATTTTCTTTTAAGTTGAAAATCAAAGGCACCGCGTCGTCCGAGCGGCTCCCGCGCGAGAAGCCGAGTGGTTTGTTTCGGATTTTTTATAAAAGTTGGCTGGACGCTCTGGGTAAAAAGTTTGTGTCCGTTAGTTAGCTTGGACCCTCTGCTTTCGGAAAATACCGGTGGTATACTCAACACATGCATGCGAAGAACCGAAAAGTGGCACAACGTTGGCGAGTGCAGAGTCTGGCGGGGCAAAGCTTCATGTCCAGAATCTCTAGTCTCATGTTGATGCGTCCTTGAATCCACCACACCACACGCTTTTTAACCTCAGCGAAACGTCGAGAACGAACAGCAAGCAAGCTGACGAGACCCCGCCCCCTCTCCTGCGACGCCCCTCCCCTCCAAGTTCATGCAAGGGGGTGACTCGGGAGCGCGGCAAATACGAAATGCGCTTCACGGAATCGGTTTTAAGGCAGGAAATGTACGCAAATAGAGTAAAATGTCAGCGAAATGTGAGATTGAGGCCCTATTATGCGCGCATTATGCGTTAAGGCCATTATGCGCTAATGAATGGCCGGTTATGCGTAATTATGCGTTACAATTTCGGACTCGGAGGGCCACCAGGTCACCAAATTAAAGAGATCTGACGATTTTTGAAAGTTATGCGACTATGCGGTCCGCATAATCTTCCTATCCCTAGGCATAGGCAGCCAAAATTCTAGACGCGTTTCGAGCTCCAGAGTCGCTAAATGGGACTCGAACCGAACGTGTGAGCCCACCGGAACGAGGAATCTGGAGGTCAAAACGCGTCTTGAATTCTGGCTACCTATGCCGTCTTCTGGCCCACTGTGCGCTCTCCGTCCCGGCCCGAGACGTACCTTCATTAGCTATCCACTTTGTCACTTGACAAATATATTCCATAATCCTTTGGTCACAAATTATTCGTAAAATTCCAAAAAAAAATTCATAAGCTATCCACTGTGTATCCACATGCACGTCGTTGGTGATCCTCTCTAAAAGGAATTTCTATGTTACTGCAGTTTTTTTATTCATGAGTAAATAGTTCAAAGCCTAGGGTATAGTACTGACTGTATCGGAATATCTTGGTTATCTGTGATAGATATTTTTAAAGGTGGCTATAGATATGAGGCCATTATAGGTACTAAATTATAATACTTAATAGATTAGGCATATTTAGCATGCGGAACAGAAGTGGAGGTGTATCAGAGAGGACGGAAATGGTCAAAATTTTACTATTGGAAATTCAGATAATATGACAGAACCCCGAATCGTACAGAACAATTTTAGGAAACGTACGGGGATTGATAATTTCATGCAAGGAACGGACTTTTTACAAAAGCCCCAAATTGTCACTTTAGCTTACAAAACCCACAACAGAACAGAACTGTCTGCGTACAGAACAAACAATCCAAAACCCATTAATAATTATTGCAATCAATATACCTTTGTTCATGTGGTACCATTTTTTGTCTGTTACATGTGAGGAAGAGCTGCACCAATCTTCATGCTTGTTGCCTGCCTCCTGCCATTGAAGTCTTTCCTGCTTCCTGTTCTCTGGCTACTCGAGCCTTACTGCTGTTCGCTTCCCTGCTTGCCTGCCGGCCTGCTTGTTTGCTGCTTCGGCTTTGTGATGTATGCAATGCAAATCCTACTATGCACACATTTAAAATAGACTATGAATGAAATAGTAAATGAGAATAAAATTAAAATACAATTCTACCTTCACAATATATTTGTCCATAAACACCATTCACAAATCTTTGATCAGGTGTTAAAAAAGCCGGACATAAATATTTAATAAACTGGCTTTACAAAAGGGGAAAAAAGAAACAACCCACACAAAATAAAAAAAACTTCATGCAGAGGGCAGATCTAAAAATTTGCAGTCAGTTGTCATCTGTACATAACAAGTCTCAATGTTTTCATCATTTCTCAAACAATGAAAATACATCAATTATAAAGAGAAGAAAGCCAAACAAAGTAGAATATTTTTAACTGTATTCATCTTACCACTTTTCTGGACGCACTCTGAATGTTGTTGAGTAAACATTTCCAATGAAATTCAAGTAGTGTGATAGCTTTGTTGAGATGTAGAGTTTTATTATTGTAGGTGTAGATGAGATAGGATTTTTCTGCTCCCAACAATGTTTGATGGGGCAAGTAAGTGAAGAGACCTAACACGAGACAGGGGAAGGTTGGCATGCAATGAACCTATATATACATTCAAGCAACGGTTTGATTCTCATACCTGCAGGTGGGCGAGAAGTTGAGAATGGTGGAATAGCTATCAACATGTTTACAAGTTAATTCCATCGGCTGCATCACTAAACAATAAGACACTCAAGTCCAGCTGTAATAAAGATACAAAAGTTAGTAAAGGGATGGAAAAAAGATAAAAGCAATAAATTTTTAACTGTAAAACTGACCACAGTTCTGGGAGCAACATTCACAAATCCCTTATCGGATGTTACAAATTGAACCTCTTGGGTACTGTTTGAATGGAAGTGAGGTCACCCAGCGCTAGATTTACCACCATTGTGTCTCCGAGTGGTAGGCGCGGATAAGAAGCGGAGGGCGGCCGTGCGGACCGACAGAAGGAAAAGAGCAGCATCACTTTTCGAAGTAACCATGTCAGTCAATACTTCATGAAAATGGATAACAGATCCATCGGCGTCCATCGGCAGCTGCATCGTAACAACATAGTGGCAGCTTTTTCGTCTGCTGGCTGGTCCACTGGGGGGGCCAACCTACTTGCGTAAGTCATTGCATTGTTCCTCTCGTTCCGATAGTTTCAAAATTTTTGTTCGAATAATTGGAAATTTAAATAAAGTTTTGATATTGAAATTTAACTTTTTGCACAGGAAAACTTTTAATTGTTTCCCCTATAAGTTTTTTTTTTTTTCAAAATCATACTGGAACTGTGGGTGTGTTGGCAGAACCAGAACCAGGTTTTAAGGAGTTTATGGATTCGCGCGAAATCCAGCAAAAGGACTAAGGTCCAGTTGGTTTCTTCTAGTTGTATTTTATTTTTGTTTCAGTTAGAGTAAAGTTATTGGGCCTCTCAAAAATATTGCAAACCTATGAGGCAATAACACTCTTTGCTTGCAATGTCATCTGGTGGTCATGAGAAATCGTAGTGGCTTATCTTACATCTAAATTCCTCATACTCCTAGAATCTCTTCTAGCTTCTGCTTCCTGCCTTTGTATTTTTATTGTTTGTTTGGGTGTGGAAAGAAAGATTGTTTATCGTCATCGATTCAGAGTGCTGCCTCAATCAATAGATGTCTCAATCCAAGAAATGGCTTTTTCTCTCGCTTTCAAATGCAACACTTGAGTGCTACGAATTGTGTCAGATTTGATGACGACTCGCCACATTGGTTGAAAGACAAGACTTCCAAATCTTCTTTTACTCTCCTGTCGTTTCTGATGGCAAGTACTGCGTCACTAACATCGACTTCGCTCTTTGGTTATTGAATCTCTTTATTTTCAACCTTCCAGGAAGTTCTCAAACCCCGAAACATCAATCATTCTTCTGGCCATTCACAGAACACTGCACTCCACTGATCTGGAGAAATATTCCCCACTGGCGGGTAAGGGAGAAGGCCGAAACACGTAATCATTTTCACTTTCATTTTCCGCATTTCACCGAGTGCGTACCCTAGAGCGGTTCCAAACGTTCTAAATTGTTGATAAACTATCAAAAAACCCATTTTGTAGCCCTTCTGCTCTGTATTTTGTTAAATTTGCCAAACTGTCGTACCGTATTTAAGACTCGGCCGACCCGGCCGCGGGTATGAGAAATTAGTACAGCGGTGCACTGATACCAACCAAACAACGCTAATAACCTGATTCAAAAAGATGTTTTGAATATTTCAATCGATACTAAACAATGAATTGAAACAAACTCGTGTTGGAAGAAACTAAGTTGATGTCAAATGCAAAATTTTGTAACTTTAGACAGTGTAGTTGCTGAGAATCGTTGGTGAGTACAAACGGACTGACAGACAAACAGACATACGACCAATCCCTTTTCGGGGCACCCCAATCACAGCAAGGGCTCGCTATCGCTCGCCTAAAAGAGTCAAGTCGAATTTTTGTGCAGCGTTCCCAGGACACCTTGAATTTCATGTAATAAATGAGAAAAGAACTCTTCTTGGCGAGTTACGAGTGACAGTGATCTTGCCCATGCCCATGCGAACCTGGTCGCGTTTTCGGATTGTAAAAAAGTGGAAAAAATATAAATGATTTGCGCGAAACAAACTGAGAAAAATGTACACGTTGACAACAACAAGTCAGTAAATGTTGTACAGTTGGTTGTCAACACTGGCTACAATTTGAAAATGTTTACTGCTTGCTGCCTTGGGATTCAACAGCTAGTTCAAAAATTTAGAAGAACGTATGTTTTTATCTTAAGTTTCGATCATGTCACCCTGTTTTGTCGCCCTCGAGTCGGTGTGCCAGGCTCAACGACTGTAATAATCTGCTCAAATCAGTGGGAAGCCCTTTTTGCAGCTACAATGGACCAAAATATGATAACCTAACCTGTGAGTAAGCCACTGCTTATTGCAATGTTGGGATAGGTATTATCGCTCTGGATGTGTTACTGACACGCGTAACTCGTTTCTCATTTATTACATGAAATTCAAAGTGTCCTGGAAACGCTGCACAAAAATTCGACTTGACTCTTTTTGCAACACGACATTTGGAGTCAAGTCAAATTTTGTTGAAACGAGACTTGACATTTGGACTTAAGTTGAGATAACTCCTTTTTCCAACCGATGAATAACAACCTAAGTTAACTTATCTCCTTTTCCAACTTTCAAATAGAGCCATGTGGATTTTCCGTGACTTGTCTCTTTTTTGGGACTACAAGGTGATCGTAAATGGAGCCAAGGGGAGTTATCCCCTTTTACTGTGTCAATTTGCTCCCTTTCTATGGGGAGTTCAGGCAAAAGTTTAAAACAGTTAGATTCGAAATTTTTTGAAGTATTATAGTACATGAAAAAGTCATTTTTAGGATAAGTCGACTTATCGCCTCCTTCCGCTTCATGGATCAGTTGTCGGAGACGGAAATTAATTTTTTTCAAGCGGTCATAGAATTTATGCAAGTCACCAAGAGTGCTTGAGACAGCTCCAAGACGACGTAAACAGCGATTTTCGTAGAAATGCATGTTGGCAGCCGTGCAGCATACTTTTGATGCTTGCATAAATTGTCTGAGGCGGTCCTTTTTTTTCTTGCTGAGGGTCCTTGAAATTATGCAAGTCACCAAGCCTGCTTGAGATACGCCCAAGACTACAAAAACAGCGATTTTCGTACGGTTGCATGTTGGCAGCCCTGCAGCGTTCTATTGTTGCTTGCATTAATGTTCTAATGGGATTAGTATTAACGTTTTAGAGCTGCCGGCATTCATTCAAGTCTCCAAGAACGGTTTCGTAAGCTCTTAAGTCATCAAAATTATATATTTTTTGCATAATGGCGTCTTGGCAGCCCTGCAGCGTCCTATCATTGCTTGCATAAAAGTTCAAAAGGGATCAGGTTTAACGTTTTAGGGCTGCCGGGACTTATGCAAGTCTCAAGAAAGTTTTAAGAGTCTGCAAGGTCAGTGACGTCGGTTTAAGACTCTGCAAGGTCAGTGACGTCATGATTTTCGCATAACCGCTTGTTGGCAGCCCTGCAGCATCCTTCTGATGCTTGCATAAATATACTGCGGGGGTCTTTATTTTAATTTAAGGGATGCTTTAAGTAATGCAAGTCACCAAGACTGCTTGAGACAGCTCCAAGACGACCAAAACAGCGATTTTTGTAGAAATGCATTTATACAAGCCCTGCAGCGTCGTTTCGATGCCTGCATTAATTGTCCGAGGCGGTCCTGATTCTATTCTAAGGGGTGTTTTAATTTATGCAAGTCACCAAGACTGATTAAGGTAGCTCCAAGACGACAAAAACAGCGATTTTCGTAGGAAGGCATGTTGGCAGTCCTGTAACGTCATTTTGAGGCTTGCACAAATTGTCAGAGACGGTCCTGATTTACTTTCTTGGGGTGGTTCAATTTATGCAAGTCACCAAGAGTGGTTGGGACCGCCGCAAGGCGACCTAAATGGTGATTATCGCAGAAACGCTCGTTGGCAGCCCTGAAGCCTCGTGCTGATGCTTGTATAAATTGTCCAAGGCATGATTAACTTTCTTATGGTGGTTCAATTTATGCGACTCTAAAACAGTGATTTTGTCGTTTTTTGGCCGTCTATGGTTGGTTCTGTTAAGCTCAGACTTTTTTGGCCAAAATGACACACGTGGCCGCGAGCCCAACCCCCGCCCCCGCGAGGGGCGCCGGCGCCGTGCACGGTAGGCCACCCAACAGCGACGCACGCACCGCTGAGCTGCTATGCGACCGAACCAGCCACGCGCACGAGGTGACGACATGGACCCAATCACACAGGCCACCGTTCTATCGTCGTCCCCAAGAGACACGAAGATTAGTTTGAGGTTGCTTTGACGCACAACCTCTTGGCGGTTGGCAACGAGTGAGAGAGACGCCCCCGAAGCGGAGTTCCGAAAGGGTCCTGGAGTGGGGAATGACTTCTGCTCTTCTTCGGGTGGCTTTGAGTGCGTTTTGCCGTTCGGGTCCTTCGACTAGTACGCTACTGAAGTTACAACAGGTGGTCTCTGATCGCCAAATTTCACTATTTCACTTAAAGACCCCTCCTAAAACCACACGTTCTTTAAAATAATATCAGTCGAGGCACGAATCTACTGCGATCACAATGTTATGTAAAGGCGTCGCATCTGCGCCTTCTGATTACGTTATCACTGATACCACAGCCTCTAGAGAGTTCTGATTGTCAATAGGGTACTTCGGAAAAATACCGAACCGCATATGACGGAGAAATCGGGAGAGACAAAAGGGCACCGCACAGTGGTTTAAAAGGTGATTTTTGGGGGAATAAGTCCTAGCAAGCGTTCCATTGGACCAAACGCTACCAAAATTTAACGGCATCATCTGTAAGCAATAGAGGAAGGTCCGTTAAAAGGAAAATTTAATGCGATGAAAATTGGAGTGTCAATGCTAGAATAAAGCGAAAAACAGCAAAATTAGGAGAAAAATAACCGATTTGAAAAAATTCGCTCAGCAAAAAAATGCACAGAATTCTTCATTTTCGACTTCTGAGCTGCGCAAACTATTTATTCAATGAAAAAAATATGTTACATGAAAAGAAAAACAACCACACAATTGTTTTTGGCACTTTGAGCGGTGCACTCTACAGGCGATCGGCGCAAAAACTGGTCAATTTGGCCCGTTTTTGATACGTTTTTCCCTTTGCGCTCCAGTTTGCGGACGAGTGCGGAAAAGTTATCACCGGGGCATCTTAATATACATGTAAGGGAAGCGCCTCGCACCAATAACTCCGTGCCACCGAGTGCCCCCGATGTCTGAAACTCAAACAGTGTGTTTTTAATGTTTTGAACGCATTTGTAGCAAAAACCCGCAACCGTGGGCCAAAACACGAACGCAATATTGCGCTGGGCGCTGGTTTCCTTTGTCTAATGATGATACAAAAAGAAAAACACGCCAGCATACCAGTAGCATCGCCCTCCTTGGAAAAATAGGGGTCAGAAACATTTAAGAAAATTAGGTGAATTTGATCAAAGTACAAATGACTAAAATCAAACCCATCCTAGTGGCTCCCAGCGTCATATAAAAATATGTAAACGTCATTTTATGTTGTATTGGAGTATTATAGTCCCCCAGGTCGCTCCCAGAACAGTTTTGAAAAATCGATTTATTCCCCCTAAAACAGGATTCTAAACCACTGTGCAGAGGCGGGGGTAGCTGAGGACCCAACTGGAGTGTAGTGGTCTTCTCAGACTGTTTTTACCCTGAATTCTACAAGTTTTGGGTGATTTCTTAAGGGGGGATCCTAGTGTAGCGGGGTCAAAAGAAGGGTATTTTGGGGATTTTTTTTTAAAAACTAAAGCTTCACTGTAAAATCCGAAGACAGGGTTGAATTTGTGGTTCTTTAATCACTTCAGAAAAAAAAAATTATGGTGATAAATTAAAAAATGTTGCTGCACGGTCCGCTGCAAAATGGCATGTTTTGCGTGCAGTGCCTGGACGGGCGTACAACTGCAGGTCGACTCGAACGCCTGAAACAGTCGTTCGAATTTTTTTTAGACTCATTAGGGATCGGTCCAGTATCTGAACTAGAATCTTCGAAAAATAATAACTTTTAGTATTTTTTTTGAGCAAGTTAAACTTTTAGTACCAAAATTTAGGCAAAATTTTCAAAGTTTTGATTTTTTTTTCTATGAAGGGATACTCCGATCCCGGATCTTCTAGTTCAGATTATGGCTACTAGTGTCGGGAACATTCACAAAAAATTTTAGCTCGATCGGATCAACCGTTTGGGCTGTAAGTGTACGCCCGTCCAGGCGCTCCAGGCCATTTTGCAGCGGACCGTGCAGCAACATTTTTCACTCTATCACCACAATTTTTTTTTTCTGAAGTGATTAAAGAACCACAAATTCAACCCTGTCTTCGGATTTAAGATTGAAGCTGTAGTTTTTTTTTTAAAAAACAAAACCAAAAACACCCTTCTTTTGACCCCGCTACACTAGGATCCCCCCTTAATGACCCCAGTTCATATGGGCTCCTTACTATAAGATAATCCTATTTTTACTTAAAACTATGAACTTATGCAGAAATTAGGTGCTCGTTACACCCACATTAAGTGTACTGGTCTTATAGGACCATAATAGCGAAATATTATGCAAGTTTTCAGCGATTTTTCAATGACCCCAGTCTATATGGGCTCCATATCATTAGATAATCTTCTTTTTACTTAAAACTATCAAATCATGCAGATATGACGTGCTCGGTTCACCCAACCTGGGTTAGGTGACCATTTGGTCAGGGTTTGGTGCCTTTTACCTGTTTTTTTTTTTTTGCACATTCATGCTGATATCTCTGTGAACCCACCTCCGATAGGGTTCATATTGAGGAGGAACATTACTAGGTGCACGTCATTTCTGCATGATTTGATAGTTTTAAGTAAAAAGAAGATTATCTCATGATATGGAGCCCTTATAGACTGGGGTCATTGAGAAATCGCTGAAAACTTGCATAATATTTCGCTATTATGGTCCTAGAAGACCAGTACACTTAATGTGGGTGTAACGAGCACCTAATTTCTGCATAGGTTCATAGTTTTAAGTAAAAATTGGATTATCTAATGGAGCCCATATGAACTGGGGTCATTGAGAAATCACCCAAAACTTGTAGAATTCAGGGTAAAAACAGTCTGAGAAGACCACTACACTCCAGTTGGGTCCTCAGCTACCCCTGCCTCTGCCACTTAGGGCCCGGCGGTGCCCTTTTGTCTCTCCCGATTTCTCCGTCATATGCGGTTCGGTATTTTTCCGAAGTACCCTAATGACAATCAGAACTCTCTAGAGACTGTGGTATCAGTTATAACGTAATCAGAAGGCGCAGGTGCGACGCCTTTACATAACATCGTGATCGCAGTAGATTCGTGCCTCGACTGATATTATTTTAAAGAATGTGTGGTTTTAGGAGGGGTCCTTAAGTGAAATAGTGAAATTTGGTGATCAGAGACCACCTGTTGTAACTTCAGTAGCGTACTAGTCGAAGGACCCGAACGGCAAAACGCACTCAAAGCCACCCGAAGAAGAGCAGAAGTCATTCCCCACTCCAGGACCCTTTCGGAACTCCGCTTCGGGGGCGTCTCTCTCACTCGTTGCCAACCGCCAAGAGGTTGTGCGTCAAAGCAACCTCAAACTAATCTTCGTGTCTCTTGGGGACGACGATAGAACGGTGGCCTGTGTGCGCGGCGGCAGCGGCCATTTCCTGGGTCGCCTAGCGCGGCTGGTCCCACTCCGCAGGGTGGCTCAAATGGCAGTGAGCAAACTGAGAGGGGCCTGTATGACTCCTGGGCCTAGTTATCCTGATTTGGATGGTGTATTATCGCGCCGATAATACCAATAATTCTATAATAATACCTGTTACACTTCAATAATGCCTATTATAATAGTCTCCGTACACTCCACCTGAAGCTTGCCTGGCATGTACACTCCAGGTTGGCGCATGCTTGCCAAGTACACGCCAGATGAAGCATACCTGCAGGTGCACTGTTGTCCGGTCCAACACGCAAAGAATAGGGAACTTCAGCAACAGTGTAACTGCAGGTATGCTTTATCTGGCGTGTACTTGGCAAGCATGCGCCGACCTGGAGTGTACATGTTAGGCGTGCTCTAGGTGGAGTGTGCATGCATGTTGGCTCAAGGTGGAGTGTGCTATGTACACCTGAGTTAGGACAGCACGGCTCAGGAGGGTCAGCCCCCCCGCGCACTTAGGTTTGTAGTGTGACCTCCTTCCGAAAGCGGAAAAAAAAAACAAAAAACAAGGTTACAAGGGTGGAGTATGAAAAATGAACAATGACGCAGTTTTTGGCGCGCAACTCAAATGCGCCGCAGATGCGACGGTGGCCACAGGCCATCCTTTCGCCTGGTTTTTTTGTTGTTTTTCGTTGCACCGACAGATGCTGGGCCCTGTGGACGGCGAAAGAAGCAAAAAGGAATCCCAATATTTTTGGGCATCAAAGTAGGAAGTCTAAGGAGCCTCTCCACTAATTTTGAAGCAAATCGAAGATGAGGTATTTTGGGTATAGCGGAAACCGATTTCCTCAGTTTTAGGAGGAACGTTAAAATGTTCATGGACTTAAAGAGACTTTCTAGACTGGGCTTGATTAATTTTTGTGCTCTTTCTAATGGTGGTCTCAGTTTTTATGTACCTTTACAATTGGCCGAAATTTTTCAACTAAAAAAAAAGGAATTTTTTCCAAACATTTGTGAAATTTTAAAACGCGTTTATCTGGAAAACAGCTTGGCATACAGGGCTAATATTTTGCGGAGGTCCAAATGACACCGGTAACAGTCAATTCAGCGAGTATGAGCGAAATCGGTCAAGTCGAGGCGGAAAAGTGTCATGCGTTTCCGTGGAATTACCCCTGTAGTACCACAGTTAGACCCAAATACTTCAAGGCTTGGTACGCGAGTAGCATCAAAAAGTGCTGACTCATTGGTTGTCAAAATGAATTGTAGGCCAAAGCAGCCTTTTTTAAAACCAGCCTCAGTACATTAGGATGACGAACGGGGCATCTACACACTAAATGTTCTACGGTGAAATGTTGTTGGTATGCTACGAAGAAATTTTGTTCTTCGTATGCTACAAACAACATTTCTGGTTTGTATTGTAATATGAATCAAGTTTCTTGATTTGTATTGTAATACGTATCAGGTCTGTTCCTATTCTTTTGCTCTATAATTTACGGTGAGATCTCATCGTAAGGAGGCGACTACAGCTTCAGTACAGTACGAATCTGACATGAGTATCTGGAAATATTGGTAGCTTACAAACACAATGCAGAGTTCATACGTATGTTATGAATCATCACTTCTAGTCTTGGACTTAAACCAAAAAAAAAAAGGTAAAAGTTTATCTTGTTATTCATGTTAACCAAAAGAAAGCGCCAGTTTCTAGTGTTAGATACTTAGTCAACGGCAGATGCTAACATAAGCAAGTAACAACTTTTAGCATAACTTGGACAAAGCCCCATTTTAATGACTTACACGGAACGATGTTAAATGAGACTCAAAAAGATAGGCTAAATGAAAATTCTGATGTGTCCATCTTCTGGCAGCTTGGTTCCTAAGTCAAGTGTCAAAGGTTAGGGGCCGAAGCAAACTTCTTTGGTGGTCGAAACAAAAAACTTTGTCATTTGTTTAACTACCTCGCATTCGCTCAAAATCATCGGTACAGCCACTTTGATTGTAATCTTGCCATATTTTAATGGCGACATTGTAACTAAAGTGTATTTATTTAAAGTCGCGACTCCCGCATTCTTTTTTCAAACTTTGTTTTGTTTGGTTCCTGTCTGCGCCTTGTCCCCTGCCTTCTCTCCCCCGTACCCATTGATGCCCGACGCCTGTAGCGCTCCTGGTGGGTAACTACTAGTGCTGCTTGTTGTTGTATTTATGACTTGTGTACGACTTGAATCGAGATAGTTTTTACTAGAAAAGATCTTTGAATTTTTATCGCCATGGTCAACAAGCGGCAGGACTCGAATCAAAGTGGCGGAAACAACCATCTTCCATGCATGCAAGATGCTGGAACTTATGACAAAGTGTTTATTTTGGCCATCAAATGTGAATGCCATTGGGCCCCTCCTAACCTAAACACAGTAGTTGGATTGATGACTGGTTGGAAGAAGAAGATAAACAACATAGGAATTACAAAATTACCTTATCACTGTTGGCCCCATTCCATGTAAGTAAATAGAGTTTTGTGTTTTATTGTTAACCAAGCTTAAGTGGGAGCAAATGTCTTCGAAAATAACGTAAATCTGTGCAGAATGTCACCACCGTAGAAATGTGTGCCAAGATGTGATCCGGGTACTTATTGAACATGGTTTGCATGGATAAAGGGTAAAGAGAAAATGATTTGTGTCATGTATTATATTTTGATGAGTGAATCTAAAAAGGGTAAGCAAATTTTTAAAAATGAAAAATTATCATGGTTCACGAATGGCTTCCATTTCTACGGGGAGCAAGCAGATTCATACTTGGGATTTGTAAAGTACAGTTAGCATTTCTTTACGGAGAAGGTTCACCGTAACATATGAGACCCTCCATTCGTATTATGTTTGCGCAGCAAGTACCGTAAGATACCATAATGTTTATTCGTATTACGAATAGATTTCACCGTAGAACATTTAGTGTGTACGCTGCAAAACGTAGCAACTAAAACATAGTTAATAATATAACAAAAAATGTGTTTTCAAAAAAGAGGTGACGCAGAATTGATTTTTTACCTTAACACGTTGACTGCGACGGGGTTTTCGAGGTGCCGTTCCCCCGAGGCGAGGCCCATTTTCCAAAATTTAAGGGCGGGTCCACTCATGTGGACCCGTCGCCACAACGAAGTATCTCAGCCATTTCTGGTCCGATCTCGCTCCCAGTGGGCTCAAACGATTCGTACGGCCAAGACCAACATGGTCTACGCCATGGAGACCGAGTCCGTGGACCCACGGGCCCTATGCCGTGGACCCGCCAGTATCTCGGCCATTTCTGGTCCGATCTCGCTCCCAGTAGGCTCAAACGATTCGTACGGCCAAGACCAACATGGTCTACGCCATGGAGACCGAGTCCGTGGACCCACGGGCCCTATGCCGTGGACCCGCCAGTATCTCGGTCATTTCTGGTCCGATCTCGCTCCCAGTGGGCTCAAACGATTCGTACGGCCAAGACCAACATGTTTTACGCCATGGAGACCGAGTCCGTGGACCCACGGGCCCTATGCCGTGGACCCGCCAGTATCTCGGCCATTTCTGGTCCGATCTCGCTCCCAGTGGGCTCAAACGATTCGTACGGCCCAGACCAACTCGGTCTGCAGGGCGTGGACTATGTTCGTTTGGACCGAACGAACCGTTTTAGCCCACTGGGAGCGGAATCAGACCAGAAATGGCCGAGATACGATGGGTCCACGGCATAGGGCCCGTGGGGCCACGGACTCGGTCTTCATGACGTGGATCATGTTGGTCTTGGCCGTACGAATCGTTTGAGCCCACTGGGAGCGAGATCGGACCAGAAATGGCCGAGATACCGGCGGGTCCACGGCATAGGGCCCGTGGGTCCACGGACTCGGTCTTCATGACGTGGATCATGTTGGTCTTGGCCGTACGAATCGTTTGAGCCCACTGGAAGCGAGATCGGACCGGAAATGGCCGAGATATGGCTATTTTGACGGTGAACTTTCCCACGGGGCGGGAGGTACGTCTATGTGGACCTGCTTTGCACCGGATGTAGCCGCGACGCGAGAGTGTTGTCGGTCATGGTCTTGGGGTCCTAGGCGAGGAAGATTGCGGTCCCAATCATCAAAACCACCGCGCGATGGCCCAAGGACGATCGGGCCCACATTGTGGACCCGTCGCCGTAGTGGAAAGTTTGTTGGGTCCACTCATGTGGACCCGTCGCAGTCAACGTGTTAAAGGTCCAATGTCACTGTTTAAGGGTCCCGATTGAACACGAGATTGGTACGTGATAGGGTCCTTATGAGGGGAATACACTTATCAAAGTTTCTCTCAATGCCCGCGACTGTTGAAACTTACGTTCCCCTTTCCTGCATTTTCCATTCTCCATTTCATTTTTACAACCCGTGGAGGAGTTTTTTTAGGGTGCAGGGGTTGCCAAAACCAACCCGCCGCTGCGCCACTGTACAACTTGGCATCATTCCTTGCCTATTATTTTGCAATCATACGAAATTCGGTTTCAAACGTAGCACAAGAATCGGCTATTGTTTGAGCTACGATCTGGGAGTCAAAGCAAAAATCTCAGCCTTTTCATGAGGGTCCTTAAGTTTCAGCATGCAAGTGATTACATCACGCGTTTTAATCGCAAAAATCGCTGTGCATGAGTGGGCCTTATCGCGAGTTCGATTAGAGAGCGAACGAGTGTTCGAGAGTATAAAAGGCCGTTTAGTTTGCACAAGAGGCATTCACTAGCCATCGGTCAGCGATGTCCCGCTCTCTGCTCGCTCTGTGCCTTCTGGCCCTTGTGGCCCACAGCCAGGCCGGCATCAGCGTCGGCAAGTGTCCCACCGACAAGGACGCAGTCAAGGACTTCAAGCCCGCAGACGTAAGTTTTTCTCAATTAATCCCTAATGTCAATTCATCATCATTTTAACCAAGAAAAAGCTATGCTTCAGTTTTATTTGCACAAATTATTCGATACAGAAGAAGGAAATAGGAGTACACACCCCAAATTTATTTGTACAATTTTCGTCCAAAGCCTTGAACAAAGTTGCGCATACATAACTTTTGCACTACTTTGTGCGCAGAATCGCTCAAATTCGTGTAAAGGTTTGCACAAATTTTGTGCGAAACGTACGTATGTGCAACTTTGTGTGAACCTTTGTACAAACTTATATAAATACATTTAGATTTCACCTAACTTTTCTGCGTACACTGGTAGCCAACGAATGCGACGCCACGTTCGTTTTCATGAGAAAACGGTAAAGTTAGTTTGAGCGAGACAAACGGTAAAAATTTACAGTCAAACAAATGTGACACACCGCACCGCTTTGTCACATTACTTCGGGTGTGACACGCAAGCAGCAGGTGTTTGGTCACTTTTAAACGAATGTGACACTAGGTACCTATTAACATATACCGAGTCACATCCAAACGAATGTGACACCCACGTGCTGTCACGTTCGTTTAAATGTGACATGCCCGAATTGTCACATCGAACGTGACACCCATTTTCTGACAATCATAGCGTGTCACATTCAAACTAACGTGAGAGTATGTAGGTGTCATATTCACGAACTGACAGTTACTGGGTGTCACATTCGTTTGGATGTGACACGACGTGACCAGTGCAGGTCACGCAGACTTACAGACCGACAAATCAATTAAGCCATTCCGGATAAGAGGCTTTGCTGTCGATCAGTTAGCAGTAATCTTTCTTTCAAATACAGAACTGTGTAATTGATGAGGCGTGCTTATGCAATCAATATCGCGGAAAAATGGTGTGCGGCTTGTCTAGTATAACGGCTAGTTGCATTTTCCACCTTAGAAAACCATTCGATACCCTATTATTTGCTCATTCCAACTACACTTAACCCAAACTGCTTTTTTTCGACAGTACGTTGGGTTCTGGTACCAGTCTGAGGCCACCTCCCAAGTTTGGCAGTATGGTAGCAAGTGCCCCCGGGCGAACTACACATTGGAAGCGTCTGGCAGAGTTCACGTTAAGAACAGCATGACGGTGTAAGTTTATTCTTGGTTGACATTCGTTTTCTAAAAGCCAGTACTCTTCGTAAACGTTCAGAACGGCAAGAAACCCCTTGCGGCTCTCTGCATGCAGTGCATGCGATGCCTCACTGATAAAACTGTATTGTGACTGCAGGTTCGGTTCCGAGATTGCTCAGGAGGGCTACGCCGAGCTGGTCGGTCAGCCTGGAGAAGCCCGACTCAACGTCGTCTTTGAAGTGCCATGTATGTAGCTCTTCAACTGTAACTGTATCAGTATACTCTGTGTACAAACCCATTGAAGAAAATAGTCTCTCAACAGCTAATTTCAGTAAATGTGCTATTAGGTTTTTCATTAAATCGTGCTCTAGAACATCATCGCCAGGAAGTTCTTGACTAACAAAAAAATACCAATGCTGACGCATTACATGGTGTTCCAATGTAAGTTAGTGGCACATAATTGTTGGATTTTGATAGGAAAGATATTCAAGTTGGGATGGTCCGAAAGAAATGTTATACAAGGTAGGTGTACGCCAGGCCGTGTCTTGTCGTAACATGCTTCGCAGCTCCGCATCACGCCTGGCGTTACACTTACCGTGGCCTGCGACACAAGCCTGCCTTCGGCAGGCTTTTTTGCCCACAATATGCGTACAAATATGCGTGATTACAGGTCGAGGCAGCATTCAGTTTTCGTTCCTATGCTGGGGGGCTCCGCCTGCCAGACCCCCCTTAGAGTCAAAATGGATTTCATTTTCATCATCGGCTCCCTCAATAACCTAAAGGAGGATGTGAAACTTTGTTTGAAACATTAAGTCAAAAAAAAAAAAAAAAAGATGTATTTTTTCTGCCGTTTTTAAAGTGTGTTTTGGTTGGTATGACTGAATGGATTGAGGTAAAAGGCTGAATTTCGAGTGTGGTGAGCCAAGGACATACCTAATGACCCTGCAAAATCTCAGCCGGATCGGCCAAGCTGTTCAGGAGGTGTAGTGCGGACAAACACAGAAACAGACAGAAAAAATTTTCAACCCCACTCGAGTAACTGGCTTCACTATCGTTCAGGCAGTTACTAATTTATTCTCCGGATCAACGATAGTATCGTTCAGGTCAACGATGGTGTCGTTGGGATCAACGAGTGTGTCGTAGGGATCAACGAGGGTATCGTTGGGGCCAACGATAGTATCGTCGGGGTTGATAACGTTTTCGTTGACTTTTATGTAAGACGCACTTGTCACACCAGGTTATATATTTGAGGGAGTGGATATGAATTGCTGCGGATCGTCCAAAAGGGTTATATAAAGTTTTGTTTGTGCAATGTTTTTGTTTTGATATCAAAGTTCTGTTTGAAGGTGATTGTTTTATGACGATATAGCGACACAATCAACGACACAATCGTTGGGGTCAACGATACTATAGTTGGCCCCCTGACTTCTTTCGTAAATTACCGTAGATGGAGCCATTTTCATCCCTCTGGAGTAAACGGTTCAGTAAAAGGACCTATTTTTCAAGTTTCGAGGAAAACTATGAAACATTCTTAAACGAACTATAAAAACAGCTTTATCTCGGTAACAACTGGGGCCATGGCTGTGAGATTTCATGTTGATGTTCCCGCCCACAAGGACAACATCTGAGCCAAATATGAACAAAATCGGAGATAGTCGATTAATGTGTAAATCTGCCATGGAACGCCCCCATGTATGTTGGTGTAATGTATGTATGCAGTTTGTCAACAACACCAGTAACAAATCGTTTTACGTCTTACAGTATTTGGTCACCGCGAAGCTTCCTACTTCGTTCTGGACACCGACTACCAGAACTTCTCCGTTGTGTATTCGTGCTCAAACGTCGGTCATTTGAAGGCCGGTAAGTGCTCGTTGCAGACTGCTAAGAACCAGCTCTACTGCTGCATTCCCAAAACCAATCTTGTTCTTTAAACTATAGGCTAACTTCCCAAGTACTACCATTGTATCCTGTGATTTGTACTCTCTCACCTGCTTAGTAAGCATGCTTTTGTAAACAGAGCCTTCACTGGGTAAAGAAAGGCATTAATATTAGACACATTCAAGGCATTTCACATTATCAACCCTGTAATGGTGTTGAGTCGTGCCTTCGTTTTTCCAGTATTGTCGGCTTATTAATAAGTGCTTCAGTTTATCAGAATCCTTTAGCAACGCTCGTTGAATCGTAAATATTACGGGGAATTCGGTAGTGCCATCAGAAATAAAATAAGTTAAGCTTCGGTAATATTCCTTACAGATAAGAACGTACGCGGCACCATCCCTCTGTGGTAGTGCCGGCGTTTGTAGTTAACGCAAAGCACATCAGGACATGGGTTCGAACCTTCTGCACAATTAAGTTTCCAGCTCCGGTTCGGTTCGGCGGCACTTCCGTTCGGCTGAGGGCTTCCCTAAGCCAATTGGCCTACCCCCAGCAGCTATCATTGGCCGGCAAAATTGACATTTACAGCCAGCTTTGTTTTTCTCGTTTCTATGTTCCGCCCCAAATGAAGATTTTGCCCAATCTTTTGCGGTATCCAAGAGTGACGGGATCACCCCTGAGATATCGAGACACTTGCAAATCACTAGCACAACTTCTCACTGCCACAGATAGAAAAACAGTTAGCCTATTTGATAGCCTCAAAGCAGAATAATCGGTATTAACTTGGCACATAGTACTGAAAGAAGCGAGGGGGAGGGGGCAGTAACTCGGTCGACTTTAAGGGTTGTCGTGCTCGCTTGGGAATGGGGTCCTTTGCCAGCTTAACTCTGAAAACGCAAACGTGGACTGTCCTAGTATGGGGCGGCTGTACCTTTAAACCAACCAACTGCAGAAATCTTTCTTCTACTCTTGCAAGAATAAGAAAATCTGACCGTTGCTTTTTCAGTATTTTTAGTAAACGAGATCGTAATCAGTGAACTCTTTTTCGAATCTAATGGCTTGTGTTAATTCTGTATTTTCTCCAATTCAACAGAGTTCGGGTACATCTTGAGTAGGAAGCCTACACTCGACGCTTCTTTCAAGGAGAGGATCGACGCCGCGGCTGCTAAGACCGGCCTCAGGAGGGGTGCCTTCCAGAAGAACGATGTGGAGCACTGTTAATGGGAGCAAAGAAATATATTTGAAGTGCCCAAAGTCTAGGACTCTTAGGGTGCCTCATATTTGCATTTCGTTGACATTCCTCACTTACAAACGACCGTTCTGTTCAGTATCCGCTCCAGCCCGGTGAACATTAGGCCGGGTCGAAAATCTCAGAATTATGAGCTACTTTGGAGAAAGATCCTGTATCCACAGCGATAGAGCGTGATAAAAGAGACGAGGGGGACCTCGAGTTTCTTGGGTTGCCTACCTTACAGGCGCTCTACGCATTTCAAATTTAGTCATCCTCTCACCTCAGTGCTCTGCACTGTTAAAAATAATCGCAACCTAACAACATTTCAAAGAACAACAAAGTCGTTTTCCAATGACACATTTATTTTGCGACTTTTGTCGTAAATATACGAATCTGTCGTAAACATACGACAAATTTGTCGCTAATTTTCATAGCGATTTTGTTCGTTTTGAAACATAAACAGTTGCAAATCTACGGACTGCATCGTAGATTTACAACTTCGATCGTAATCATACCACTGAAATCGTCAAACAGGTACGACCGAACTCGCTATGATACGATTTAGGTCGTAAATTGACGACTCGGGTCGATAGTTTTCGACACGAATCGTATTTTTACGACACGAATCGTATTTTTACGACAAAATCGTACCGTCCAGCCATCTTTTTTTAGACTTTTCTGGCAGAATAATTTACGACCATGTGGTACCAAAACGATTTTGAAGTCGTTGAATTCCAACCGAATCGTTCCACAACGGCCCTCGTAGTAATGAAAATTAGCGACTTAAACGTCGCTAATTTACGATTTTTTTTTTAACAGTGAAATACACCCGCTGCCAGTCTGTCGGGGCTCGTCGCCCCCCGTGGTGGCCCCTTCGCGGTTCTCTACGTCTGGCACTTCTTGGTGCTTAACGATTGCGTCAGGACCTGAAAACACATCAACATCCAAATTAACACTAAGCTCCAGCTCTGAGTTCTTGCCCGAATCGGAGTCAAAATGTTCTTATGTCATAGTATTTGGGGAGTTGTAGTTTTAACGCGAGAACTTACTTTCTTCCATGGGTGTTGCCTTCTTCAAAAATAACCTCTTGAGGAGCGGTTTCAGGTTGAATAGCATGAGTTTGCGCACTCACGACAGTAGCTTATCGTTGATGGTGGCAACCACAGGAGCCCTCTTGCTAGCCTCTTAGCTGCCGACAAAGGAATCCAGCCTTAGCCCACTGAGAAAAAGATAAACAGCTCTTAGGGGGAATCCTCAATCTAATTTCCGCTCCGAGTTGGGACTTAGGACTTCCCCTCCCGAGCCGCCTTGCCGCCCAAAACAGAGGCAGAGTCGGACACGGCTTCGGCCTCGGCGGCAGTTTGCTGAGACCGCCAGTGCTTTCTCTAATCAACGGCCCGGCCGATGGCCCGGCCCTCTTCCGCCCAGAACACCACAAGGGCACCCTACCCCGCCCCCGCCCGACGTCCCCCGCGGCATCGGTTTCTCCCCGCAGGGCCTGAGCCTGCAGGCTGCTGCAGGCGCATTCCTAACAGTGCGTTCGTCGTTCTGTCTCTCTCGCGCCCCGCTCTGCGCCCCGTGAGTGCGAGGGAGACAGAGTCTGCTGGCGGGCGGCGGCCGAGTGTGCGCACAAGGCGCCCGGCAGGTAGGCAGTCCCGCCGACCGCGCCGCTTCACGGGACTGCCTACCACGCCTCCGCCGTAAGGGGCAATGGCGCCTGCCGGCAGGCAGTCCCGGTGAACACGCGTGCTCGGCGGGACAGCTTACCGCCGGGCGCCCCGTTACAATTACCATTACGGGCCAGGACACCGTATGCCAATGCCATTTCGCCCTGCGCCTCGCGCATCGCGCAGCACTGTTGACGGACTCTCGTCTTCGTGCCGTTGAAACCGACGCGTTTTCATATCGACGTCAATGATCCCAGAAAACTGAGATTAACAGGGAAAGTGGCGATACAAATCGAGAACTTTGGCCCGTCCCGTACATTTTAAACATTCGCAATTGCTGTCTTATTTTAGCCCATGGTGATGCGAATCTCTGTCGGAAACTAAATAGATGTTACTTTCGTCATCAGCACCCTTAACGTATGAAACCATGTCTACCTCGAAATAAAGATTAGGGTCGTATGTAACGGAAACGGCACTCGACCGCCTGGGTCCAGTTCGGGGTCAAAAAGGAAAAATGTTGGTCGCATTTGACCCTACCGGGATTTGTAAGTGGGTCTGGGGTCAAAATGGATCCCATTTTCGTCATCAGCACCCTCAAAACCATACGAAACAATGTCAAGCTCGAATTGAAAATTTTGGTCGTATTTTACCCCACCGGGGTTCGAACCTGGGTCTGGGGTCAAAATGGAACTCATTTTCGTTGTCAGCACCCTCGAAAACATATGAAACAATGTCCAACTCGAGTCGAAAATTTTGATCGTATTTTTACCCCACCGGGATTCGAACCTGGGCCCAAACTTTTCCGATCGGCTCGAAATTAACACCGTTGTCCTTATTTCGTCGCCCCGATTCCAAAAATACCCCTACATGCCCTTCTAGCGGCCTCCGTTGCAGAGATCCTCCTGTGCACCATGTAAACTATGATGCACCTGCAGCAGCGCCCCTGGGGCTCGGATCGAAAAAGCCGTCACCGGGCGGTTCTTACACTGTTATTCAGGGGTGCTCTTAAAGGTAGCGCCTTTTGACGCTTGCCCTAGTTTTTGTAGCGCCTTTAGGCGCCTCGCCTGGAGGCGCCTAAAGGTGCCTTATTCTGAGGCGCCTTAAGGCGCTAAGTTTCGAGACACCTTTGGTCCAGCCCACTGGATTCAATAAGGCTCGAGCTGTTGCCCAGGCCAAAGGTGTTTGGGGACGAAGCACCTTTGCCAATGCAGTGGGGCCTATGCTGCCATGCATTTCCCATGCAATGCAACCATACGGTGTATGGACAGCAAACACCTTGTACTGCAATGCATTGGCAAAGGTGCTTGGTCCCCAAACACCTTTGGCCTGGGCAACAGCTCGAGCCTTATTGAATCCAGTGGGCTGGACCAAAGGTGTCTCGAAACTTAGCGCCTTAAGGCGCCTCAGAATAAGGCACCTTTAGGCGCCTCCAGGCGAGGCGCCTAAAGGCGCTGCAAAAACTAGGGCAAGCGTCAAAAGGCGCTACCTAACAGAGCACCCCTGAATAACAGTGTAGGTTCACCCTAGGAGGCTGCATACCACATTTGGTGAAGATCGGACCACGGGAAGACCTCAGACAGACGGACGGACGCACAGCACGCATCATACTATATGCCCGTCCTCCGTTATTTATTTTCATAAATAACACGGGACGGGCCAAAAAGATACACAGCTCCTTGGGGAATCCTCAATCTTCTGCATGCCCAGAGAATAAATCAATAAAAGACTATGCAAACTCATTTGTTTCCCTCTTCACAGACAGACACCACTTACACTGATGAACACAAAGTCAGCGATTGTGCGCTCCAAGCGCCTGCCGTTGCGGTGGTAGCCTGCCCGCACCACACGTGCGTCTGGCGGAACGGCCTACCCTGTCGAATGCAGGCGCGATAGCCGTTTGCTCTGGACTGGAACCTGCAGCACACACAGGCAAGGGGTACCAGAGACGCCCTCGTGCAGAATGATGCCGCATTGCTTTCGTCGCTGTTTCCCTCGCGGGACGCCTCATGAGTGCGTGAGATGGAGCGACTTGTGCAGGGTCTGCGCGTGCATTTCTCAAGAGTGGTAAGGTGGCGAGGCGGGTAGGCCGATGGCTACGTCTCAGAAGTGTCATGTTCTTGGCCTACCTATGCGGTACCGGGGTACGTCTCGGGGAAATTTGGGGGTTCCACGAGGACCTGTACACGGCATATGGCACTCTCCCACCATACGGCATGCTGTCAAAACCCTCCTGACAGTGCGGCTGCATTGAACAGCAGACACGCGTCTTGCGCACCGCTCGGGTCCGGACCAGGGGCCTGTGGTGCAGCCCTTAATGGTAATGGAGCGCCTAGGTGCCCTGTGAGCGGCTGGTTTCAACTTGGTTGTGTAAGCATTGGGCGTGAGGGAAATAAGGAATTTTTATAGCCAATAAAATATGAGTTTTGTGTGGGCCACCATCCATGCAGCATAGTCTCTTTACTTGCAAGAGCAACTTCCTCAACATATAAAAAATTACAAAGACCTCATGTACAACCTTTACAGAACAGATTTTTATCTAGAAATGAAAGGTACTTAGTTTACATATAAATAACATTTATAAAATTCATAATATGAGATCAGTGCTGTACGGACGGTTGTTTGGGCGAACAGCGGTAAATTTTTCGAGCCCAAATTAGGGCGAATATACACTTTATTTGTTGAATGAGGCACAGCAAGTTAAATAACACAAGGATAACAAGTTGGGATGCAAATCACATTCATACTTCTAAGTAAAATAGATGAACGCATTATTTTAAATACAAATAACATTCACTCCAGAGTGGCCTACTGACGTCTTTGCTGCAGCTGCTGAATAATTTCTCGTCGTATTTGTACACCACGTCGTAGTAGCTTTTTATTGTGGATGGAGTTAGGTTTACTAGGCTCTTCATGAAATCGAAATACTCCTTGATACGTGAACTGTATGTCAATAAGGTCCACCCATGCTCATCTGTGGGTTGCCCCATTTGAACGAATCCAAAAACTCGCCTAACCTTGGTGATGAACTGTTTATTGGCTGAGCGATTAGCGAAGCCAGTTACTCCAGTGGGGTTGAAAAGTTTTGTCTGTCTGTCTGTATGTTTGTCTGTTTGTCTGTCTGTGTGTCCGCACTACTCCTCCCAAACGGCTCGGCCGATCAGGACGAGATTTTGCAGGGTTGTTAGGTATATCCTTGGCTCACCACACGCAAAAATTCAGCTTTCTATCTCAATCCATTTAGTTGTACTAACGAAAAAACAATAAAAAAACGGCAGAAAAAGTGCAACTTTTTAGTGACTTTATATTTAAGAGACATTTTAACACGGTTTTTTATGTTTTTGAAGTTCCTGATGACGAAAATGAAATCAATTTCGACCCCTGACCAAATAAATTTTTAACTGCGAATTGGCTACCTCGGCCCGAATTTACTAACATAATCAACTTCGACCCTTCATCTTGAAAGAAGGGGGTCGACCGACTAAAAATTTTTATTGCAGATTTCGATAGGTCTCGGCAAGACCTTTTCAAAGAGGGGTCGGAAGGGGGGTCTAGGAGCCCGACTTCATTAGTTGGCCGAATCAGGATCTTGAAAAAAGGGGATCGACCGACTAAAACATTTTATTGCAGATTTCGATAGGTCTCGGCAAGACCTTTTCAAAGAGGGGTCGGAAGGGGGGTCTAGGATCCCGACTTCGTTAGTTGGCCGAATCAGGATCTTGAAAAACGGGGATCGACCGACTAAAAACTTTTATTGCGGATTTCGACAGGTCTCGGAAGGCCTTTTCAAAGAGGGGTCGGAAGGGGGGGTCTAGGAGCCCAACTTCATCAGTTTGCCGAATCAGGATCTTGAAAAAAGGTGATCGACCGACTAAAAAATTTTATTGCAGATTTCACGTGGTGCATTACTCAATGCCTCAAAAATCCTTGAGACAGCTTGCCGAAGGCAAGCACGGAAGCGCCGCAGGCCAAGGTAGGTGTAACGCCAGGCGTGGATTGTCGTAACTGGCGCAGCATCGCGAAGCCTGTTACGACAAGACACGGTCTGGCGTAAACCTACCTTGTTACTAAAAGGGGTCTGAGACGGTTTTATAACAATTTGGAACATTTAAAAAAATCTCTGGAGTGCCAACACAGTGAAACATGAATAATGAAAGTAAACTTATGTTAGCATACCAAGGAACAAGCAGTCTCGATATCAAACGGTTCCATAGATTTTGTACAATTTGTCTCCGGTTCTCAATGGCATGCCTTAAACTGAGTCTCTTGAAATTAACTATGGCAATACATTGAAATAAATATTGTTGAGTTCTCTACTTTAAGATTACAAGGTAAAAAGGCTGCTGTTAGGTATAAAATTATGAAAAACAAAAGAAGAGATATCGGAAAGGGACTTACGCCAATCAAGCGATTTAATGCTGGTAGTTGAACCTTACTTGACTTAAGGATTCGCATTAGTGTGTCATCAGGCTATTGATACATTTTTGGCTGAGCGATTAGCGAAGCCAGTTACTCCAGTGGGGTTGAAAAGTTTTGTCTGTCTGTCTGTTTGTCTGTCTGTTTGTGTGTCCGCACTACTCCTCCCAAACGGCTTGGCCGATCGAGACGAGATTTTGCAGGGTTGTTAGGTATATCCTTGGCTCGCTACACGCCAAAATTCAGCTCTCTATCTCAAATAACTCAGTCCTACCAACGAAAAAACACCAAAAAAACTCTACAAATTCAAGAGCGTACTAAGTACGCTCCACCTGGAGCCAACCAGGTAGTACGCTCCAGGTTGAAGCATACTTGTCAAGTACGCTTTACCCTGGAGCGTACTTGACAAGTACACTCCAGAGTGAAGCATGCTTGTCAGGTACGCTCCAGGTTGCAGCATGCCAACCAAGTACGCTTCAGGATGCAGCGTGCCTGCCAGACACGCTCTAATTTGATGCGTCCCAGCTAGGCACGCTGCAAATGATCTTCACAAGTAGAAACAAAAATGAGTGATTTAAATAATTTTAACTTAATAAACACAGTTGTTTCCAACTATTTCAAACAAAGTGAGTGGAGATGTTGACAGCAGATTGGCTGCTTGGCTATGGGCACAAGATTGGCCACATGAGAAATGCTCCACAATTTAAAGGACACAGTGTCAAACGTACAGATGTGCGTTTATATTGCATTCCCTACAAAATACGTTCCCCTACGAACCTTGACAGTATCGGTTATGAGAGATATTTCCAAAACATTGTCACCTTCTCACTTCTCAGCAACACAGGTTGTCTGCTGCTGACACCAACACGAACTAACCTCTGGCGAGACAACTGTCCGTGGTAAGACGAATCCCAATCCCACATCGGACCTGTTGCGCAAATAATAGCATTTTTCGCCGCCGTCGTCGAGGAATAGACTGTCACATCACAACACCACATCAAAAAGTCATCGGAAGGAAAGTAAACAACACGAACTCCGGCTTCGAGTGGGGTCGCCATTTTAAATTTCAACCACTTGCTAGTTCGGGGTGGCCAACCTTCGCAACGTTATGCACATCTCTTGTGCAACCATCGCAATCCTTTTCGATGAGTAACCAATCAATATGGTCACCTAAAAATAGCCAGAAATATTTTGTTACGCAACCCTGTTGTTTTGTTTGGTTGTGTGAGGGCATTGAAATTGATCGTAAGAACGACATGCCAGTTCTGCCGAGGTTTCGTTGGTCAACCTGCTTGTTTTCCTTGTTGGCGCGTCTCGTCAAAACCGTTGGCGCTACATTCTGTGTGCGAAAGTTTTGTCTCGTCGGGTCAAACAGTGAAGTAAAGACAATGATTGAAATAGCATTGGAATTTGAGGGAAGAACGAAGTTGTTGAAGTTAGAAGTGGGTAATGAAGAGACGCTTCGGCAAGAGTTTCAAAAACTATGCGCCCGGGACCCAGTGTTAAGGAGGCGCACTCTCACCCACTACCCAACCTTCCTTACTTTCAATGTGAGGCACATGAGGGACGTTGAAATTGAACCAGGTGATGAAATCCGGGATGAGGAAACTGTGAAGGTGGTGTTTGCTTCATATGCTGCGGTTTGTAGTGAAGTTCTCGTCATCTGACTCGAAAATATTGCCCGAGGCAAGCCCCCA
Organism: Stenchaetothrips biformis; assembly: GCA_030522485.1. Taxonomy (NCBI): domain Eukaryota; kingdom Metazoa; phylum Arthropoda; class Insecta; order Thysanoptera; family Thripidae; genus Stenchaetothrips; species Stenchaetothrips biformis. Next base: position 2,010,723 of record CM060099.1, on the reverse strand, counting down.
AATAGTGGCAGAGGGGTCGTGGAAATCTTGGCTATTTTTGCAGGGCGCCAGGAACCAGAGTTCCGCCAGTCACTTCTTGCCAACATCAGAAATGGAAAACACCAAAAGGAAATAGTTAATTAGAATTATATAGGGATTTATTAAACAGTGGACCGTGTGGACACAATATTAGTCTAAATCGAAGAATCAGTAGCCACGCAGGACTACACAACTTGATAAGAGAAGTTCGATCAGTAAGGTTTCCGTGAACAATCTTTAGAGCTCGACAAAATCAAAATCAAACAAAACTTACAGACTCATGACTGACTGACAAAAAAACACATAGTTATCTCGTACCATTAGACGGAGACTGTAGATCAACAAAACTAACCTGGACCGTACCTAAATCAGAACTCCAAAAGGCGAAACGAGTCCAGTACAGTCATAGAAGATTTAAAGAACACGGAATAAAATCTCAGTTACTGATCAAAATAGAATACATTAGCTAACCCCCTGGGCCTCTGCCTGAGCCGCCTGCCTCACCTCAGTAACTGTTTACGAAACGACTAAGCTAACGCGAAGGTACCGGGGATCCCCAAGGAGAGAGCGCCGCGAAACACGAACGCACTTGCCTTCCTTGAGGGCCCCCGGCCCTGGTAAAATTCGTACGGAAAACTTAATGCGAGAGGTGCAAACAGGCCCAGGCAGAGCGCCCACCAGGTTCAATTACACTGCTAACAACTCGGGGAAAACACGGTGGAATTCATTGCAGGATTTGTCCGGAGGACCTAAGCCTCCCTCACCATACATTTACGTGCAACTTGACGGAGATTTGACGGAGCGTTGACGGAGCGGAGTCGGCGCCAGGTGTTGTTAGCGCCGCCGGATTGAGGTTATGGGCCGGTCTAGCCGCCGCCCGGATCCGCTCCTCCGCCGGGTGCCATGGCTAGGATTGACTGGTCGCTCCTTAGCCCATGTTGGGTCTCATCATCGATGATTAAAAAACCCTCTCCTGTAAAACCACAACATGAAGCATGGCACCGGGACAACAGTGGGCTGGCTGAACACGCGAGTTGGCTTTGGCTTACCACAAAGGAAATCCTGCGAGCGAGACGCACGTACGGCCCGCCTCGTGGCACGGTCCCACTTGACCAGTCCTCTCCGGGTTTCGCCCTCTGCGGTGTATGCACGCGTCTGCCCTCACCAGATCAGCAACCCAAGGCTCTCTCCCCCGGTTCCCCAGGCGGGACTCGAACGCCGGCCGCGCCGAGCGCCGGTGTCGCCGCCTGGCGGCCCGCGTCGGTACCGCGTCGCCACTCGCACGGCTCCAGCTGATGGAGGGTTGCCTATGCGCGCGGCTGAGCGTGTGGGTGGCCTACCCCCTCGGCGTCCCGAGGCCGCGGCCGGCGGTGTCCCTTGACGGCCAGCTAAGGCAATCAGAGGCGCCGCTTCTACCCCACACTCGCTGTTGTGCCACCCTGCCGGCCGGTCAAGGCAACCAGGGTGGCAGAAGGCGCGCGAACCGCAACAGGTTGTGAGTAATAATAGCATGACTTTGTGTGTCTCTTGGTGGAGTCTTGTAATACTGTGTGTGTGTGCCCACCATTCATTTAATGACACAAATATCGTTTTTTCACTGTAGGGTGAAGAAGTGGGACAAGTGGCCACTGAGACTGACTCTCAGAATAGAGGTATTTTCACGTTTCATTTTTTTTTTTTTTTTTTTGGCCGGGGGGGGGGGGTGAAAAGAATAATGTGTACAGTGATATTAATACTATTTATTTTTCACAGTTGACTTGTTAGGCCAAGCTAGTACTAACAACAAAGAAAAGTAAGGAAACTTAAATAACACTGCTTTATTAAATTAACATGTGTACATAACTTAATTCACAAGTGTCATTACAGCCACCATCCCGACAAAGCTCTTCTGCAGTCATTAGGAGTCTTCACCAGCATCAAGTGCAAGTCCAAACAAACTTGTTCCAATGCGGCACCCAAACAAGCCACCAGTTCAAAAGTTACTTCGATTGCCACACCTCAACCATCCACCAGTTCAACGATTACAGTGAATTCAATTGCCGCCATATCTGAACCATCGACCAAGTCCATATCTTCTGGCCTCAAAACACCAAGAAAGAGGTAGAACAACAATAATATTTTCCTTAATTATTAATTAGGAGTAAAATAACTGAATTTAAACAATAGTAACAGTTCAAGAAATTCTAGAAAATTTTTATTAAATAGGGAACATTAATTGATAGACATGCATTTATTGTCATTCTTTAATCGATTAGTATCAATTCCAACATAACTTACTTCATAAGGAAGTTTCAGAATCTCTTAAAAATTGAAGAAATGCTAACAAACTTCCATGTTTATAATTACAAACGAACATAGTCTTGTTTAGCTCTATCCTCCATGCTTCTTGTTTCACCTGTTTTCTCTGAAAATAAAGGAAGCAGGCAACGCGGGCAATAGAAGAAACAAATTCAGAGGAAGAGGATGACTATGCACTCAACTCTGAGAGGGCTAGGGCACAAAACTTTAAAGTGCTGGCAGAAATGAACATAGGTGAGAAATAGTTTCTTAAAATTAAAGATCAGGATAGAAACAATATTTTACATGTAGTACAATTTTTTACTTTGCCAGTCCCTGTACCTCAGTTGCGCTTCAAAAAGAAGGACAACAATAAAGGTATGATTAAAAACTTAAAACAGCACATTTCAGTTAAACTGAGTGGTAAAAGAATGATTTGCTTGCAGGAGGAAGAGGAAAGGAAAATCAAGAGAATCAGGAGATTACCATGAGAGTCAGCCTCCCAAGGGCAGTAAAAGCAAAGAAACTGCTACCTTCCTCTCCCCACATTGAGAAAACTGGTGAGCGAAAGATAATTTAACTGCTGCGGTCTAATATAGCTATTTTAATTGTTGTTCTTCCTCTAATATGGTAGCTTCAGTACAATGACAAACATCTTTTTTTTTTAAATGACATTATTTTTTGTTCAATCAGGACCTGAAACAAATGAACGTGCTGCTGATAGCCATGGCAGCCCTCCTGGCAGCCCTGTCTTAACATTGAGCCCGACACCTACTAACAGTCCAATAAATGATCAAGGACCTCTTGGTGGAAGGAGGGAAGAGAATGCTAAGGTAAAGGTACTACCACAATGGGGTCAACAACTCATTGCTCATTAACTTGTGTTTTCATTTGGACGGACTTGTAAGCCATATCGTCACTATTTGTAATCAAAATGTGATTTAGTCTTGTGGAGAACAGTATTTCTTATGGTGTAGGACTATTGCAAGTCTTTTCATCACCACACATATGAATATATAACAAAAATAAAATTGCCTGATGTAACTAGTTCAAATTAACAATTTTATTTAGGTTAAAATATATATAATATGGTGATGAACAGACTTACATTAGTCTAAACCCATAAGGAATAATGTTGCCTACAATATTGTATCACATTTTGATTACAGAGACTAACCATATGTCTCACAAGTCCGTCCAAATGAATCAGTTAAAAGACAAGTTGATGAGTGATGAGGTCACCTTTAACATGTTCCATTTGACAACATCACTATTGCACATTATTCTGTTAGTAACATCATTTTAACATATTTGTGAAGGTTTCCAAGGCAAGGAGAAAACCACAAGCAGTAAGATCATTTTTCTAAAAACAACTTAACATTGCTAACAATTTAGACTTAGGAAATTTGAATTAACTCACTTAATATATTTCAGAGACGGAGACTGATGAGGGAGTCGATCACCCAGTTTACTCCTCTGCCACCATTCCCGGAAAGTTTAGTTTTCAGCATTCAAAGTGGACTGGTGTATGTTCATCAAACACACACTTCCAGGATGAACAAATTCCTTCAAGCATACTTAATGGAAAATAACAAAGAGACCTACGCTTCTAAATTGGAACACAAACTGATCAAGGAGAAAATTTTAAATCGATTGAGATCCATGGATGCTCCTAATATACCTCTCTATGAAGTATGTGATCACATAGAAAATTTGGTTTGAATTTGAACTTTGTTTATAATGTACATATCTTATTATTTATTCTTGATATTGCAGAGAAAGCTCATTAAAAGCCTGAGTGCCAGCAACAGAAACATCAGAAATTATCAAGCGAACAAACTTCCAAGAATTTTGGCGCAAAGAGCAGAGGCAGCTGCTGCACTGGAAGATAAGCAGAGGAAGACAAATGAAACTCGGTTAGTGCATTGTTGGTTCGTGATTGCTCACTTCTAGTCACATGACTTAACACTCACCTGATGATCTTTATTTGCAGCACCCTTAATGCTCACGAGGCTGATGAGCTCTTGAAAAGACCTGTTCAAAACAAAGAAACAGTGATAAAAGCTCTAGAGGTATCTCCTGAATTAAGGGTAAAATTTGCCAAAATTAACTCTGCTAGAGACATGAGAGATGTTTATCCCTATCTAAAACAAGCTGATTTGGTGAGAGTAAAAGCAAAGTGATACATAGATCTATCAGTGAAACTTGTAACAATTAGTTGAAGGTAGACTTATGCATCTTAATGATTTGCAGTTTTTACACGATTACTCAACTCGAGTTCCACTGACACTCACCATCATTGAGAGGAATTTTGAAGAAAGTCTAAATCCACTATGCTCAATTATGCGATTGGAAGAGCCTCAGTCTGAGCTGCATAAGCTCAAAATATTGGAGAAGATCAATGAATATTTCTGCGATGAAGACTTCGATCACTATCCCTGTATCCAACTGTGGGATGTAAGTACGCAGAAATTCCTGTCAACCATAAAGCATAATGTTAAGCACAACAAAATGGAATGAATGATAAAATTAATATTTTTTTATGTAACCAACCTTTTTGATTCAGGTCCGCAACCATGCAGTACCCCCTCTTAATGATATTCCCCAGGCACAGGCACCTGCACTCTTTGCCACAGTTAATGACAAAGATATTGTCAGTGCAGTTGTTGTTTTTGATGGTGAGTGCCTCTACACAATGAGCCAGCCAAGGGCATATCAGTGTGCTGCTTTGCTTCTGGCAGGCTACTTTGTTTATCAAATTGAATACCCAGGGCCATACCAAAAACAGCTGTATACATTGCAACACATCCTGCACGGAGAGAAGAGGTGCATCAACATAGCAGTCCGAAACTTCTTCAGAACATTCTTTGCAGCTGTCAAGCAGGCCGCTCCGAACACTTAATTATCACATCAGATTGAAGGATCCTGCAAAGAACCAAAAAATATTATGTAACTAAAGTTTGACAATGGAACTATTAGGATAATCTTTACTTTAGATTTTTGACTCACGTTGTCATATTAATGATACACCAATTTAAGATCCATACAAGGAGAATCAAACAATGCTCTTCAAATACATGCTCCTAAAAATATACATTAAAATAATATTGAAGCAACTTTAAAAGCATCAGAAGGGAGTCTAATATTTGTGTCTTTGGATCCAACTGTGGAAAGCAAAACAACGCAAGTTAGACAAATTTGTTAACAGAATTATATTGAACTAATTGGTAGTTTGAAGAGCTGGACTTACTTCAAATCATATTTATAATTATTACTCTCACAAAACTGTTTTGTTTTTTGTTTTTTAATTTAAAATGTTGTCTTAATGAAGATTTGATCAATTCAGAAGCAATCACTGTACCATCTTCAAAGAAAACCAGTGGGAGATCATTGTTTATATATATTCAGTTATTCTTAAATAGCAGCTTTGAAGAGCTGTGAACAAAGAAGTGTTAAAGATTAGACAAAGAGAACTATATTTTACAAGTTTGTTTTAAAGCCGGACTTACTTTTAACTCATATTTATAAATTTCTTCTTGTATTGTAGGGTTCGTTGTTAAGCACAAAATGTTGTTATTGTTCTGCTTTTGTTAAATTGATTTCTTTCTTTCTCTTTGGTGTTCTAAAAGCAAAAGTTCATTGCAAATTTAAAATAAGAAAATCAATAAAGAAAATACTTGAACTTAAACGAGGCATTAAAACATTTCTTACCTGATTTAAGAGGACCAGTAGTTTTCCACTGGTGCTTGCATCAAAAGATAACACTTGAGACCAGTTTTGAACCCAAAAGAAAATCTTACTACTGGGAACTTGTACTTCAATTCTTTGAAGACAGCTGTATGAGTTTCAGGTTCACACCGGAGAATCTCAAATGCATTATACTCTACACAGAACTTAGTCTTGAGGAAGTTGTATGTAAATACAATCATGCCATCAAAGCTGTAGATACTGTTAATTCTTCCAAACATGCTGTTTTCCATATCAAATGCAAAAACTACACCACTGCGCCACTTGCTGCCATTGTGTGAGATTTCTGTTACTTCAGAAATCACACTGTTCTCATGAATAGTGGAGAATTTCTCCCTAAGTGTGTCCCCGTCAGGTAAAGAAGAGACAAGAACATCTTTGGAACCAGTGATGACATCACCACAACTTAAATAATTGCCACTTTCCTTGCCTTGCTTAATTTCAGTATTCCTGGCACTCAAGTGTCTTGATACTGCAGTAAAGGCAGGATTCTTCATTGAACGTACAACAGGAAATATGCTGGTAAATAAGTAATGCATTGCTTCATATCTAAAGCACCATTGCTGACGAAGTGGTCCGAAGAGCAAAATATGGGTAATTACATGGATGAGGCAGTGCAACTTGAGAGATTTATGATTCGGGTACAGTCGCTTGAATGTCTTGCAGAAGTCTTCAATCAATAACCCTAATGCAATTCTATCGGCTTCAGAGAACTCAAAAGCTACGCATGTATCAAACACTTTAATGAGTTTTAAAAGAAGCTGCAACTTCTCGTCACTGCACCTACCGTGAACCACAAAAGGTAGAAACCTCATGAGAGCCATCATTTGTGAGGCACTTTGCTTCAGCTTGCTTCCAGTAATGTGGCCTATTTCAATTTGGGATGGTCTATTGGCATTAAGGTGACCAAAATCACAAGTCTCCTGAATGGTATGATTCAGATCTGACAATTTGAGCAAGGGTTTTCTTCTTCGAGCAGGTGGTAAACACAAGTCTTTTAGAAGAAGCCGGCAAACATTTTCAACAATTCCTTCATTTAGAACATGCATCATGTCTTGAGGCAGACATTTGGTGACATCAAAATGTGGGACTTTGGATAAAATGCAAGGCCCATTCACTCCAAACTCTTTTGAAGCCTTTTGGAAGTCAACATCTGACACATCTTCATCTTCTTGAACTTGTTGATCCCCTTCCTCCAATCTGCAAACAACATTTACCACTTCAACCCCATGATCTTTCTTGCTGAGAGCTTGAAGTTGTTTCACTTGGTTTTCATGTTGCTCCAATTTTCTCAAAAGACTTGTCGATTCTTGGAAATGTTCTCCCATTTCAGATGACGTCACTAAGCAAGAACGGCAAGGTCGGTGGGCTGTATGAGTTTCTTTGAAGCCTCCGACATTAGCTGCTGCTGGGTTGTCCATGGAACCAAACAACAATATTGCATAAAATCTTCTCTTCACTCCATTTATATTAAAATCAGCACCCTCTGTGCTCAATAGCTGCATGTCCTTGACAAAGTCTTCAAACAAGAAGTCATTTCCCCATTTCTTTGCTACTTTAGTCTGAGCAATGGCTAAGAGATTTATGGCTCTCAATGTAGATCGTAACTCGGGATAAATATTCCCCATGGTCCAGTAGACTAACCGCAAGTTATTTTTGTTTGCTTTAGATTTAAGTGAATCACAAGGCTCAGCGTCATCCAAATGGATCATAACAGCTATAGTACTAAGACGATGTTCTTCGACAACTGGGTGACACTTATAAAATAGGCCATCTGTTACTGTCCTGTACACACCACTTACTGACGGCAAAGGGTTGTCAACACAGTGCAAAACATCAGGGCAGTTAAGTAATTGTTCCAGCTGCTGTATAAATGGAACAGTGTATCCATACTGGGATGGCACTCTCCTTGGAATACCATTCCGAAGCACATACTTATACTCTAAGACAGCTTGTTTCAGAAGAACTGTTTCTCCTCCACTTGTCTCTCTTAAATAAGATTCCAGTTTGGAAAATGTATCTACTCCTTCAAAGACTGATTGATTCTTGTAACACTCAATGACCTTGTTTAGATCATCGACAGATATGTATCCATCTTTGTGGGCTAATTCCTTGTAAAATCGACACTGGAAACAAAATAAAACAGTGTTTACATGTGAGAAAAGCATAACCTAACCACGGGCAAATATACAATGATGTTTCAAGAAAAAAATACCTTCATGACATCAAGAAAAATTTGAAAGATAATGTCCACCCCAGCAACAAGAGTGTTTATGGCTTTTTGACTGGTTTTACATACATATTTTATCTTACTTAGCAAGTCGGCAGCCGCTATTTGAAGCCTGACTAGAGCACCTGTAGTGATAAAGGTAACTTAACAAAGACTGCAAATGCAAACATAATAGCGTTTACACGGCCATATAATGATTTATCACACTATTACCTTCCATTTTGCGTTCAGCACAGTATTAACCCAATATCAGTCGCCCATAAGTGGGAATACACTAAAACTTTCGCTTTCAGTTACGAATGTGAGGGCATGTGTGTTGTTGTTGTTGTTGTTCATCTCCTTCTCTCTATCCCGCACACGGCCAGTTGAATCGCGTATCGATAGTAAAAAAGAAACTGGGAAAACAAGGGAATAAAGGGAAGAGGGGTCAAGGATGGGCTAGAAATTATTTCTGGCTATTTTTAGGTGACCATATTGATTGGTTACTCATCGAAAAGGATTGCGATGGTTGCACAAGAGATGTGCATAACGTTGCGAAGGTTGGCCACCCCGAACTAGCAAGTGGTTGAAATTTAAAATGGCGACCCCACTCGAAGCCGGAGTTCGTGTTGTTTACTTTCCTTCCGATGACTTTTTGATGTGGTGTTGTGATGTGACAGTCTATTCCTCGACGACGGCGGCGAAAAATGCTATTATTTGCGCAACAGGTCCGATGTGGGATTGGGATTCGTCTTACCACGGACAGTTGTCTCGCCAGAGGTTAGTTCGTGTTGGTGTCAGCAGCAGACAACCTGTGTTGCTGAGAAGTGAGAAGGTGACAATGTTTTGGAAATATCTCTCATAACCGATACTGTCAAGGTTCGTAGGGGAACGTATTTTGTAGGGAATGCAATATAAACGCACATCTGTACGTTTGACACTGTGTCCTTTAAATTGTGGAGCATTTCTCATGTGGCCAATCTTGTGCCCATAGCCAAGCAGCCAATCTGCTGTCAACATCTCCACTCACTTTGTTTGAAATAGTTGGAAACAACTGTGTTTATTAAGTTAAAATTATTTAAATCACTCATTTTTGTTTCTACTTGTGAAGATCATTTGCAGCGTGCCTAGCTGGGACGCATCAAATTAGAGCGTGCCTGGCAGGCACGCTGCATCCTGAAGCGTACTTGGTTGGCATGCTGCAACCTGGAGCGTACCTGACAAGCATGCTTCACTCTGGAGTGTACTTGTCAAGTACGCTCCAGGGTAAAGCGTACTTGACAAGTATGCTTCAACCTGGAGCGTACTACCTGGTTGGCTCCAGGTGGAGCGTACTTAGTACGCTCTTGAATTTGTAGAGAACGGCAGAAAAAGTGCAACTTTTTACTGACTTTATATTTTAGAGACATTTTCACATGGTTTCTTATGTTTTCTAAGTTCCTGATGACGAAAATGAGATCAATTTCAACCCCTGACCAAACTTTTAACTGCGAATTGGCTACTTCGGCCCGAATTTACTAACATAATCAACTTTGACCCTTCATCTTGAAAAAAGGGGGTCGACCGACTAAAAATTTTTATTGCAGATTTCGATAGGTCTCGGCAAGACCTTTTCAAAGAGGGGTCGGAAGGGGGGTCTCGGAGCCCGATTCATTAGTTAGCCGAATCAGGATCTTGAAAAAAGGGGATCGACCGACTACAAATTTTTACTGCAGATTTCGATAGGTCTCGGCAAGACCTTTTCAAAGAGGGGTCGGAAGGGGGGTCTAGGAGCCCGACTTCATCAGTTTGCCGAATCAGGATCATAAAAAAAATGGGATCGACCGTCTAATAGATTTTATTGCAGATTTCACGTGGTGCATTACTCAATGCCTCAAAAATCCTTGAGACAGCTTGCCGAAGGCAAGCAGGGAAGCGCCGCAGGCCAAGGTAGGTGTAACGCCAGGCGTGGATTGTCGTAACTGGCGCAGCATCGCGAAGCCTGTTACGACAAGACACGGTCTGGCGTAAACCTACCCTGTTATCTAGGGACATGGAATGGGGAACCAAAGTTTCTTCGTTGAGGTGCATATTGTGCCCTGCAGATTTTAGTGGGCTCACCCCTAAAATAACTTTCAAATATTTCCTCTGTCTAAAATTTCACAATAAAATTTTACATTTATTCCTGCAGTTTTTGGGTTGCTAATGACAAAAATCAATTTTTCTTTGACTTTGGGACTCATATTTTCGTCTCAAATTAGGTAATTCGGGATTTAAATGACCAAGTCGAGCTGCGCATTGTTTTCAGATGTTTCGGTGTGCTGTCCACAAAAATGACCTCCAGATTTTGTGCAGCCACACACTTCACACAATATTAATGAATTCGGGACCCACATGTTTAAACTGAGTTTGGCACAGAAGTACAAGAATACAGTGAGGCTCTTGACTTCTCGCATCGCTCGCCTACTACGCGCTAAAACTATACGGCGCATACCTCTTGTTATTTAAGGGCAACAGAAGCCTGCACATCTTTTGGCTCATAGCCTTTGCAATTATTCAAAACACACCAGATGGTGATCCTATTTTGTGTCCGCCAGGCGGTACCAATTGCCTAATGAAAGAACAATTTTTTCGTAGCAAAACTCCAGAAACGCTGACGACGGGATTCTTCTTCCCAATGACGGCTCCAGCCCGGATGGCGCAAAGACCGTTGGCGATGCCAGCGTTGTCAACCTTGAAGTATGAAACGGCACGGCCGGCGCTGGTCTGCAGAAGGGCCTCAGCGACACCAATCTGGGCTCCCACGGCTTCTCCCCTGATGGTCTCATCGGCGGCCTCACCGTCGACGCCATCAACTCTGCCGCCCGACAGGAGGCCGATCTCGCACGAGAGTGAATATACCTTCTAAGTTTTGATGTAGTTTAATCGATCATTTGACATTCTTAAATGAAATAAAAGAGAAAAAATTAATGATATTCTTCCAACCTTAAATCACCAAAATTCCATTTCAGCCCAAAAACTAAAATAATCAAAAGTCAATTGTAGCCCAAGTCTCCTTGATACCTGGTTCGGTTAGTTTTGATTTTTTTACCAACATCGGTTAGTTCCTATCCCAAGTAGTCAAAAATCAATTTTGGCCACACTTTGGTTCTCGCTCTCGGCTTCTAAATGCACTCAAAGTGGCTGATTTGCCCCGTTTACGATAAATCGTTGTGTCAGTGCTGGGTATTGTAGCAGAGCATAGCTTTTTGCCCGCTGGTGCTAAAATTGATATTATTACCAATTTCCGTTGAGTTTTATCAAAAATGTTATGAAATCAATTTTAGCCCAGTTCAGTAGTAGCTTACGGCTTCCATAGGCCCGAAGAAAGTCTACTCACACTGCTCCCTGTCCAAAAGTCTGCAAATTCTTCACCTTTCAGCACCGCATATCTTGTTACTCGTAAGGCCTAAAATCGTTTCTTTATCAATATCTAAAATTCTTCAAAACTAATTTTTCCTCAGTTAGGTACTCGCTGCCGGCTTCTAGATATTGTAGTGCAAAGTGGCCATTTTGCACCGTTACGGCAAAATGTTGTCCTAGTTCCGTGTCTTGCAGCAGCGCATTGCTTTTCACCCGCAGGGACTGATATCGTTTTTCAACAAAAAGACATGTTGCGGAAATGTTTCGAAACGTTTACCAGCGGGAAACCTTGACCTCTCTGCATACTCAACAGTGTACTCAGTACACTTTGTTCAGCGTGTACTCACAAGCACACTCTCACCAGAGTGTACTCATCTGAGCACACTCTCATCACAGTGTACTCATCTGAGCACACTCTCATCAGAGTGTACTCATCTAAGTACACTCTCATTGGAGTTTGCTCAGTTAAGTACACTCCGAAGAGAGTGTGCTTGTGAGTACACCCTGAACAGAGTGTACTGAGTACACTGTTGAGTTTGCAGAGCTGTGTGAAGGGTAAACGGAGTGCACCAGAACCTGGCCGACTGAGGATTCTGATTTCATTAGAATGGTAGAAGGCTCCTCACGGACGAAGCCTCAATGCACACTGTAGCCAAATGATTCAGAAGATTTTGTTCAGAACATTCTACCGTAGACGGGGCGAAAGAACCACTTAGCTTGCCGCTGGAAGCCAGCAGCAGGTACTGACCTGCGGCTAAAATTTGTATTTGGCTACTTGAGATAACTCAATTCCAGCCCGAGCGTGTAACAAGATATGCGCGGTTAGGTTAGGCCAGGTTACGTAAGGTTAATCTACACAAGTGCTCGGATCGGCCACAACGCGTGACGTTTCTTGCACTTTGGCTAACCTTAGTTAAACAGAGTTGCTTTCAGACCGACGTGGCATAAAAGCAGAACACACTGCATCACTGACAACTTACTTGTTTCAAAGGGCCTTGTTTGGACACGTTGAGTTACCCGTTGACTGGTTCAGACGGCGAGCGGCCTCTCGGCGAAATACTCGGTCATTTGACTCCGGAACAACACACTACGTCACGCACTCCAAAATGGCCGGCCGTCGCTCTGCTGGACCATCCACTTTCCCCCTCTCCTTTCTGCACGATGAGTTTTCGAATTGACGACAAATCGTGTTATAGACTAATAAGACCACCTGGTCTTCCGAAGTATTCGGAACCATGGGTCGATCTGCAAGCAGAGCGGGTTCCTTTGGTAATTTGGATCCATCCCAGCAAATGGGTGGACCAAACACGCTAATCTAGGAATTTATGGCTTGCTATGGATTGGCATCAATGGAAATATCACCATAAGTGAGTCCGCTCTTAGACAGCGGTCTCCATTTTTTTTAACTGAGGCATCCATCTGGGGTGCCCGAAAACTATGTCTATTTAAAGGACCTTGCTTGCACCGGCCTTACTCCACGCTTTGCAGCTGTACCCCGCGCCGTCGTTGCTAAGCACTGTTAAAAATTGTTGTTTTAAAACAACAACACAATTACCAACCTCGACAACGCTGTTGTTTGTGAACAAGTTTGCTTGTTTTAAAACGACAAATTCGTTGCTAATTATTTTTATGACTTATGCTGTTTCAAAACAATATTTTGCTGCGTACAAACAACCCGGACAATCTAAGAAGTTGTTACTGCGGGGTAAACGGGGCTCTACTAGGTCTGTGACCTAATTGGCAATAAAAATTGATGCAAATAAGGCTGTCTAAAGGTTTACAACCGTCTTGTGGACGAACGACGCAACTCGTTAGTAAACAACGAAAGTCATTTGAAAACAACTTCGATCATTAAGAAAATTAGCAACATATTTACTGTTGAATTACAACATAATTTTTAACAGTGAGGTTAGTTCCGAAAGACACTACCCTTTGCCTTGCTCGTTGATTTTCGGCGGGAATCAACCTTTAAACAAGGCAGTGAAGTCGGCAGTGCCTTTTTTGTTTTTTTTTTTGTGGTTTATTTTCTTTTTCGTCTTAAGTCGGTTTCTATTTTGAGTTAAACACGTGAAGCGACAGGATGAGTGAGGTTAGTCTAGTGATTCATCTTTAACCGGCTATTTTCTTACCCTGATGTGGATCTAAATTGATCGTCTGTGTGCAGATTATTGTCATTCCATCAGGTGAGGAAAGCGATTCAAGTTCCAGTGCGCCGTCTTCCAGCAGTGATGTCCCTCACGGTAAAAATGGGGACGTCTGGGGACGTCCTCGAAAGTCCCTCTTTGGACAAACAGGTCGAGAGGGGACTTGGATGAAACAAGTCTTTACAAGTCCCTTGTGGTCCACTCTGGTCCTCGACCTGGTCCGGGAGGGTCCTGAAGGGTCCTACTGCAGCTTCTGCATTTCCATTTCTGACCCCTAGAGGTCCTGCTCGGTCCTACCTGGTCCTGTTTCGTCCTCAGCGCAGTCCATCTTGGTCCCCTGTGGTCCCGTGTGTACTGGTCCCCGCTCGTCTTTATGGGTCGTCTTTTCGGTCGCGATGGGTCCCCGTGCGTCCTTGTAGGTCCTAGCGGGCCTCTACGGGTCCTACGAGGTCCCACTGAGTCCCCATGAGGCCCCATAGGTCCTTATGTGCCTTCTTTAGTACTCTATTGACCAATTTTGGTCCTTCCTGGTCTTTCTTGGTCCTGGCTGGTCCCAGTGCCCAAAAGAGAGGCTCACCAACGTTTCAAGTCTTTTTGGTCTCACTTGGACCCAGCCAGTCTCCTACCGCGGACACACGAGTCCACTGTGGTCTCTCGAAGTCCTGGTCCCACCACCTTCCTTCGGCCATCGTCCGTCACGGTGTGCTTGTTGCTGCTTGATGCTTATCCGCTGGTCCTCTTAAGTCCCCCTGGGTCCCGTGATGATCGTAGCAGGTTCTTGCTGTCTCGCTGGTCTTCGCTGGTCCTTAGCCTTCAAAAGTTGCTCGCCGACGGTGAGATTAGAACCTGGCACATGAAAGTCGGGAGGCGCGTGTGGTACCCCAAGACTATCAGACATTCTTGTAGGAGAGGTAATTAAGTCCCCCCTTATAATTCATCGAGCCCGCTTAAGTTCCTCGGGGTCCTGCAAAGTCCCGTGACGTCCCGCAAAGAACTCTGGTCGCCGTCCTCGTCGGTCAGGCGGGATGGTCACGTCTAGACCACACTGGTCCCCTCGAGTCTTCGCGGTCCTCGGAGGTCCCAGAAGGCCCCCTTGAGTCTTCACAGGTCCCCGACGGTCCTCGTGTCTTCTAGATCCTCCAAGGTACTCGCAAGTCCAAAATAGTCCTCATATCTTAGCAATCCCTACAGGTCCAAGTCCCTAAAGGTCCTCGCAAGTCCCCATCGGTCTTCGTAAGTCCCTACTGGTCCTCGCAAGTCCCTAGTGGTCCTCGCAAGTCCCTGGTGGTCCTCGCAAGTCCCTTGTGGTATTCACAGGTCCTCTTAAGTCCCCGGTGGTCGAGTGCCTTATGAGGACTCTCGGGGACCCACGAGGGCCAACGGGGACCCATAAGGACCTTAGCAAGTCTCCACAGGTCCAAGTCCGTATAGGTCCTCGCAAGTCCCAACGGGTCCTCTCGAGTCCCAACGGGTCCTCTCGAGTCCCAACGGGTCCTCGCGAGTCCCAACGGGTCCTCGCAAGTCCCAACGGGTCCTCTCAAGTCCCAACGGGTCCTCTCAAGTCCCAACGGGTCCTCTCAAGTCCCAACGGGTCCTCTCAAGTCCCAACGGGTCCTCGCAAGTCCCAACGGGTCCTCGCAAGTCCCAACGGGTCCCCGCAAGTCCCAACGGGTCCCCGCAAGTCCCAACGGGTCTTTGCAAGTCCCAACGGGTCCTCTCAAGTCCCAACGGGTCCTCTCAAGTCCCAACGGGTCCTCTCAAGTCCCAACGGGTCCTCGCAAGTCCCAACGGGTCCTCGCAAGTCCCAACGGGTCCTCGCAAGTCCCAACGGGTCCTCGCAAGTCCCAACAGGTCCTCGCAAGTCCCAACGGGTCCTCACAGGGCCCTCGACGATCGGAGACTTACGAGGACCGATGGGGACTTGCGAGGACCTGTGGGGACTTGCGAGGACCTGTGGGGACTTGCGAGGACCTGTAGGGACTTGGACCTGTGGGGACTTGCTAAGACCTGTGAGGACTATTTTGGACTTGCGAGTACCTCTCAGGGACCCACGGGAACTTTAGAGGACCAATAGAGACGTGCGAAGACCTGTAAGGACTTGCGAGGACCTGTGGAAACGTGCGAGGACCTAAAGGGATGTGTGAGGACCTGTGGTGATTAACTAAGACCTGTGAGGACTGTTTTGGACTTGCGAGTACCTCTCGGGGACCGACGAGGACCTTAAAGAACCAATAGACGTGCGAAGACCTGGAAGGACTTGCGAGGGCCTGTGGAGGCGTGCGAGGACCTCTGGGGACGTGTGAGGACCTGTGGGGACTTGCGAGGACCTCTGGGGACGTGTGAGGACCTGTGGAGACGTGCGAGGACCTCTGGGGACGTGTGAGGACCTGTGGGGACTTGCGAGGACCTGTGGGGACTTGCGAGGACCTGTGGAGACTTGCGAGGACCTGTGGGGACTTGCGAGGACCTGTGGGGACTTGCGAGGACCTGTGGAGACATGCGAGGACCTCTGGGGACTTGCGAGGACCTGTGGGGACTTGCGAGGACCTGTGGAGACATGCGAGGACCTCTGGGGACGTGCGAGGACCTGTGGGGACTTGCGAAGACTTGTGGAGACTCGCGAGGACTTGTGGTAAATTGCGAGAACCTATGAGGGGACTTGGACCTGTGGGGACTTGCAAGGACCTACGAGGACCACTGGGGACCTACGAGGACCTTCTAGGAGTACCACGAAGTTGCGTGGACTTTAGAGGACCTACGGAGACCAGTGAGGTCGTGGCCCCGTGTCTGGGCTATTGAGGGACCAATGAGGTCTAATAAGGATCAAAACGGACTGAAAGACTGATGGGGACCAAAAAGGCCGAAGGAGGACTCCAAGGGACCTGCACAGTATATAAGGAGCAGCGGGGACCACTTGGGACTTGACTTTGCGATTTGTCTGTACCAAGGGGACTTCTTGGGATGAATTAGGACTTTGGTTAAGCCCCGAAGGGACCTGAAAAGACTCTTGGGGGCTTTGAGTTGTGTGAGACCACCCGGGACCAACCAGGACATTGTCTCTTAATTCGTCTAAAAATACCGGACTTCTGAGGACGAACAAGGACTTGCCTAAAGACTTGATGGGACTTTAAAAGACTCTTGGGGACTCTTTTGAGTTGGGTGAGACCTGCAGGGACGGTCGAGGACTTAGTCTCAAAATTCATCTGCAAATGCAGGACTTTTGAGGACGAACGAGGTCTTGGGTAGAGTCTTGATGGGTCTTGCAAGGACCCAATAGGACTTCGAAAATGGCGTCGGGACCTCCAAGGACCAAAGGGGACTGTCGATGAGGTGCCGGGGCCCGAAAGGACTTCCCGGGACTGCGGAGGACCGAGAGTGCCCGGTCCCCAGAGGTCCCTCTTCCGTCAGGGGTGTCCCACGAGGAAACAATCGTCCAAGAGGTGAGGCCACGCAGAGGATTAATCTGGTCTTGTCTGATGGCGCGAGTTCGGCGATGAGTGACAAACGCATTTCGTTTCAGGAAGTAACCGATGATGAATACTTGGAGACGGAAAGCGGCCCTAAGCACGAAACCCAGGAGAACCAGGTTAGTTTATTAAGTTTGAGGTTAGGATCGTCTGCATTAAAACGACACACGTTATTGTTATTCTATTTTTCTAGGTTTATCTGTGCGCACTATGTGATCATGTGGCATGCCGAAGGTTCCGGATCGAGACACATGGTGCCCCTATGCATGAAGTCAGCGCGTCCAAGATGAGAAGCTACCTAGAGAGCTGCGCAGCGCTGTCGAAGCGTGCAAGAGGAAAACTACCCCGTCCAAAGTGGTCAAACTCATGGGTGCCCACGCCAAACCGAAGAGCGCTTACAAAATGGTACAGAAGTTTTTGAAGGGCAACCTTATCAACATTGAATCCCACGCGCCGAGTCTCAGCAGTGCCGAAAAGAAGTTATCAGAAATGAAGACGGCGTTGTCATCAGTCTCCTCAAGAAGACCTTAATACGGCAGGTCTACCAAACATCTCCGAAGTGCACTAAAATATATATGTCTGGAAAGGGGATGGTTCAGGGAATCCAAGTATCGACTCACTTTTCGGTTTTGAGCATTCACGTTCGAATTAATAGCATGTATTGTGAAGCAGTTCACCTGCGAATAGCGTTGCCTACTCGCAGGTCTTTGCTTCCTCGGTTCGCCATTGTTTCTTTCTTTCCCGCTATTGCTCCGTTCTTCGTCTAGGCTTGAGAGGCTGAATGTGTTGGAACACGCTGGAACATGGCCCATAAAAGTGGTAAATTTATTAGAAACAAATATTTGCGCTCAACTCCTTGACTGTCTCGATGAATGGGATATTAAACGCTTTCCTAACCTTCACACTCACATACTTCACATGTGACTCAGTTTCGTGTAACCGTTTTTGGATGCTGACAGTCCTGATCATAAGAAGATGAGAATACATCAGCCCGATGTTCTGGCCAAGGCTAGATGTGTTCTTGTGAAGGATTTGCCGGAGATCTGTGGCGAGGTACGGTTTTGCCTTTTCCATACTGGAATCAGTTCCAGTTACCTTAACCAGTAATTGTAACATCCCTCCTTATTTCTTTTTATCCAGCTCCACACTGTCCTTAAAGTAAATTCAAATCGACCAAAAATTTTCGTCGTTTCAGGGGGTGACAAAATGTTTTAGTCGCTTCGTCTGAAAACTAGTCGAAATGACGAAAAATAAAGTTCTTTTGACTAAAAAAAATCATTCGAGTTAACTATATTTTGGTCTAAACAACCAAAATTTTGGTGTAAACAACCAAAATTTTGTGACCCCGGGAAACGACATTACATTTCTCTGAGTGCAATTCAAATCCTTCATGGAGAAACTTTGCCTATCTTATAACATATGTCCTGAATTGAAAAAGACTATTGTTCGAGTAATGCATTTCCCAAAGGATAATTATGCATTTCTTCATGTAGGATGACTTACATCTGCGGTGCAAGAACCTCTTTACTTTTGTGATATTTATTTTGGATCCATTATTGTGTTTGCAGTGTTCGTAAATGGACATTGCACGTCAAATAATCAAATTGTAAGGTGCTACATTCTTAAAAACAGGAGTCACGTTTGTAAGTCCTTTGTATGACGATAAGACAGTGCAGGACGACGATCTAACGCTTGGTGATATTAGTCGCTTTCCACTCAGGGTACAAGCATCGACACCTCTCAAAAGTAAGTCGTAACCAGTGTGGCAGCTTAAGTTATTTAAAATATCTTGCCAACACTTCATGCACAGTAAGGGGTATTGAAAAACACGATTTTTCGAAATTCATACCGGCGCAAGCGGAAAATTGTTCTTTTATCTATTTAATTAGCGTGGACAAAAACTGAGACCGATCAAATAATATTTAGGGGTCGCCAATGTTTTTTCGAAGGTCCAATTTCGACCCTGTTTTGCTGAAATCGGACTATTATCGTGTTCTGCTTTTCAGAGGAACCGGAACGAGACCGAGCACCGTGAACCCGATTGTTTCTCCTTCTAATAAGTAGGACGAGTCCAACGAGACCTCTTGGGGTCCGATCGGACCTCTCTGGGCAAATTTGTAGCGTCGTTTTCGTTCGAAAAAAGGGTTTTATTCACATTTTGCAAGTTTGGAATTTTGTATCTGGATTATGGCTGCAAAGAAATATGTGACCTCAACGCAATTATATAGAAAAATGTCTCAGCTTTCCAATGCCGTGTCTGGAAATGCTTTCCGACCTTTCGTTTAGGAGATACAGCCGCTGAATGAGTAACATGTCAGTCAAAATGACAGTAAAATTCGTGTTTTTTGGTTCATTACAGGTAGTTGTGGGCATCAGGGTACATTGGCGTTAGCTCGATGAAGAAAATATTTCAAAATGTTTAAATTTCTTTTTAGAAACTTCCATAAGATGTTTTCCCACAAGAGAAATTTCATGTTGAGTTAGTTAAAATGCCATTCCAGATGAACAAACGTCTTAAATCATAAAAACGTTTGTAATTTTCTCTTTTGGTTCTAAATTAGCAGAAATACTCGTCTGACAACAATTTTGTATAGTGAACTACTTAAACTGTTCCTTTGTCTTGCACTTCGCCTTTTTTGCCTACGTTTCAAAGTGGCAATAAGGCTCTTGTGTTCTGTTTTTTTTGTCGCCATACTTCTCTTTTGTCGTCTAGGACACTTTGCGCGGATTGTGCTTTACACCCTGGCTGTAGGACAGAAAGTCCCCTGTCTTTTTAAAGTCTTTCAGCTGCTGGCTAGTGAGGTGTGCTACAAGCGGGGGCTCGGTCGCGATCAGAGCATTCGGGCAGTTGTTAGGGTTACTTTGATTTAAAACGTTTGTTCGTCTGAAATGGCATTTTAACTAATTTAACATGAAATTTTTCTGTGGGAAAACATCTTATGTTAGTTTCTAAAAAGAAATTTAAACATTTTGAAATATTTTCTTCATCGAGCTAACGCCAATGTACCCTGATGCCCTACAACTACCTGTAATGAACCAAAAAACACGAATTTTACTGTCATTTTGACTGACATGTTACTCATTCAGCGGCTGTATCTCCTAAACGAAAGGTCGGAAAGCATTTCCAGACACGGCATTGGAAAGCTGAGACATTTTTCTATATAATTGCGTTGAGGTCACATATTTCTTTGCAGCCATAATCCAGATACAAAATTCCAAACTTGCAAAATGTGAATAAAACCCTTTTTTCGAACGAAAACGACGCTACAAATTTGCCCAGAGAGGTCCGATCGGACCCCAAGAGGTCTCGTTGGACTCGTCCTACTTATTAGAAGGAGAAACAATCGGGTTCACGGTGCTCGGTCTCGTTCCGGTTCCTCTGAAAAGCAGAACACGATAATAGTCCGATTTCAGCAAAACAGGGTCGAAATTGGACCTTCGAAAAACATTGGCGACCCCTAAATATTATTTGATCGGTCTCAGTTTTTGTCCACGCTAATTAAATAGATAAAAGAACAATTTTCCGCTTGCGCCGGTATGAATTTCGAAAAATCGTGTTTTTCAATACCCCTTAATGCACAGATGTTGAAGACATGCTAAGGGGGCTTCCCCCTTTTAAAGCTCCCTCCAGCAGGAGGGCTCTCCATCCATCTGATGTGAACAACAACGGGCAGCAACGAGGCACTGAAAATGATATCGACATCATCCCTCTGTCCGAAGAGGGTGCTAGTATGGATGTGCCTCTTGAAGTGAATGACAGGGCACAGGTTGCAAATGCTGCAGTTGCCCTTCCCAAAATTCTGTTCGGTAATATTTTGTATGAACCGTTTGATGAGGTGAGGAACTCTTGCAAGCAAATGTAATTTCTGTTGGAGTAGCCACTGTATACTATGTTTTTATTTTCTTATATCTGCAGGACAATTTTACCAAATTTATTAAATGGTGTATTAAAGTCCAATCAGGACAAAACAGACTAACGATAATCTCGTTAATCACTGCAGATTGAAGAGTGTTAACATCACCATAGTTACTCTGATTTGACTGCTCAGAAGGCGATTGTTCATTGCAACAAAATGACACACCCGTCTCACGTATCGTATCGGGGCTACACGGGTAAGATCCAGGAAGCAGCTGGGACATCCCATCTAGCTGGTTTCGTCAATGTGCCCCTAAAACAAAAACTTGATTCACAGCAAATCCTTGGTGTTGCCCGAGCTAGCAGCGACACATCCGATTTCTTGTCAAGTACACTCAAGGCTTTGTATGAGCGACAGAGCACTCTCGGCAAATTCCACCAAGAGGGACTTAACCAATGAACGGGGAGTGAAAGTGAGTCTTGGCCGCACTCCTGTTCCTATATTTGAAAGCCCCCAGAGAATCCATCTGCTGATTACGATGGACCTGGATGGCAGGAATTTATAAAGGCGATGGTATCTCTGATGAGGGTGGATGAATTTGATAGTGACATCGTCGTAGGTGCGTACTTGTCAACCCTTCGAGCTATCATCCCTGACGGGTGGGTCCGCATTAGAGGTGCGTGTAGGGAGAGTGAGATAGATTTGGTCGACGTAAAGTATGATGAGATGATCAACTATGTTGCCCAAGTGGATAACTGGGACCGTGGTGCAGAAGAGCTCAACCAGTGGATGGAGGAGAACCCAGAAGCCACATTAGACCAACTTCCTGATCAGTTTCGTCACATCTACCAAGGAGAGCGTCCAGATGTTATGGTGGAAGGGGGGGGGAGTCCGTTGGTGGCACTGAACTCACGGGATCTTCTGCTCACACGATGGATTTATTGACGTTCACACTTCATACACTCACGTTCACACTTCACACTCTATCGTCCACGCTGCTGCTCCCTCTCGCTATCCACACCCGTCCCCCATGACTGCTGGACTCACACTCCCCGTCCGACTGTTCCAGCGCCTGCGCTCGGGTCCCGACCGCGACATGCTGACCATGCACCTCGTCGCGAGACGCGATCCGTCCACGCCTGGCCGCGGGGCATAGTCGAACCCACCTAGTACAGCCCATTCACAACAGTTATGCCCCACAACACAGATAATACTATCTTCACCTACTTCAGCTCAGCTTATACCGCAATCATGGATGATGACTTTACCTTGACTGAGCCAATGGTGATGTCAATCTTGGGCCTTCTTCTCTTGATCGGACCGAAGAAACTACAATTGAACAATCACGTTGGATGGATGAACAGACGCATTAGCGTTTTTGAGAGCCAGCTGGCATTAACATCAGACCAGAAGGCGTGGCTTCTTGAACATCAACTGTCCCAAGCCGTCTGTGCTCACATTACCTCACGGCTTGGAAACCGCATGCCCTTTAGGACCTGCTTCTACCTGATTGCGAAAGGCTGGGCGGATAGTAATCTAAGTGGACTCCGCAAGAAGCTCGCTGAGGTGCTTATGACATTATTTGCAAATGTGGATACTACCCATATCCAGTTGATTGAAAAGTATACCATAAACGAAGTTCCTGCTCTTCTCTCAAGTGCTCCACTTAGAGCTGAAGCTCCTGCAGTGTTCGCAGCAATCCTGAGAATGCTAACACTGAAAGATCAAGCACCCTACATCAGGATGT
>CM060099.1:1936814-1986876 GCA_030522485.1 Stenchaetothrips biformis | reverse complement strand
AAAGGTGTTGGTCAGATATGGCTTGTTTTGAATGAAAAGCTGGCCAAGTGTCGATGGAACTGCTCTCCTTACAGCTCCTCTAGGCCAGTTGGAAACTCTTGCTCATATGGTGTTCAGTACAAGTGGACAAATCAACCTTGACTTAATCGCATATTGTGGACAGGGAGCGTCGATTTCCCACAAGATAGCTTTTATTGCACGACTATGTAGTCGGCAGAAAGTTCCAGAGGCTTTTTCCAGGCAAAGTTTCACTACTTAATTTCCCGGAGGCACGCCTGGAAAGAAAAAGAAAAATGATTAAATTTTGGGAAGATTTTACCTAACATAATAAAATACGCGCATTTACAAACAGAAAAACAAACCTGCGGGACCGTGTTGCATAAGTGGAATATACAGTCCCATGTGAAACCATTTTTGGCTGTCATGGAAGATGGGTCCTGATCCAGGATTGTCAACTTGGCCTGTTGTAAAAGGCATACTTTTTTCCATACAAATGGGGGACTACTTTACCATCTTCTTTGTATTGCCTACCATGATCGGCTTGCCTTTTCCTGAAGTAATGTTCCCTGCAGCTCTATCGTAGGATATGCTAAAGCCAAGACGGATTGAAATTTCTGTAGTAAGTTGTTTTGTTTTACCTAGGTTATCGGCGTAAACCTTTGGCAGCTACATATGGGAAAAGGGCCATGTCCCTCTGTTTTTCGTGCCTGCGGGGAGCATTTTCATTGCGTCTTCTCTTTGTTGCGTTGAAAAAAAAACAGCTGGGCAATAGTGAGAATGACAGGGTCGGAGTCAACACTTTCATCATATGCAGTACCATCATTTGATGATATTTTTGAGTGATTCAGGTACGCATGTGTCCACGCAGGTCATGTCCCCAAATCCGGTACCCTGGTGGGAAAAAATATCTTCTCGCACATGCGCAGCTGCAGTTTCAACATTAGTCTTCCCAGTTCGCCTGTCTGAGCATTCATCTCGAATCACAGCATCTACGTCTTTTTTAAATACTAAGCAAAAGACTTTTGGCCGGACGTTCCAGTTGCCTCCAAGTACGGACACTCATTCATATTTTGGACTTGAGTCTTGACGAATTGAGCTGGAGTAGCAATTCCCTGTTCTTCTAGCTCAGATAAGTACACTCTTGCCAGGTTTGCCATACTAAAAACAGGAATTTCATCAGCTTCACTTTTTATGACATTTATTGTGTTCAACAACTTTTTGCAAACAGTCTTCGTGCACTTCGGTGGATGATGCTCTTGTATGTTGATAAGAGTACGAGGCAAAGCAAGTTTTGTGACACCAGAATTTCTTTGTTCTGTAGTCTGACTAAAACCTTGGTGTCATTTTACGAGCAGCATGGCTGCTTAAAGTTCTCGAACCCTTGTCAAGGGACTCGCTGCAAAGGAGAACTGCGGCTGGCTACCTTACTGCAAACTATGCACAGTGGAGCAATCAGACTCAATTTGATGACACAAGCCGATTGAGCGCCTGGTTGGCACAGGTGTACGGGGTGAAATATTTTCTTGGTTGCAGGAAGAGGCATTTTGTTTATTCTTGCACTCTTGTGCTTTTTTAATTTGCTGTCTGAGCACTTAAGTTGGCAATTTTTGTGGTAACGAGCATTGTGGAGTTGAAGTGTTGCTTTAATGCCTTCTCCTTCATCAAGAGCGCTAAGCGGAACAACACAAGGTATCTTCTCAGCGGGAAACTTCTTTAGATTTCTATCTATCGTGTCAAATCCATCATCCTTTTTTGCCCTTTTATTTTCTTTGGGGTCCACTATATCATCGAAGTTATTCCCCTCCTGGCATAAGCAGCAAAGTGACCAATCAATGGGCTGTGGACGTTTTCTACCATTTTCAGTATCAATAATATTTAAATCTACTAGTTTAAGTTTCGGAGGCATGATGAAGCATCTGAAAAATGGAGAAAAAAATCACGTTGTGCCTCGGGTAAGCAAAGGAGAGGCTAACCACACCTCTCGCAGTCTAAAAATCACGAGAGAAACACGGGAAAACGCTCAACAAGAACACGCGGGCCGTAATGTTTACAGGAAACAAAACGAAGTAAAAAAAAAACTTAGTTGATGAGGCTGCCTCGATGTCTTCCCGATGACTCCTTTCAAAAGCACACAATCACTACAAAGGCACAAATATCACAAATTCATGCAGCACCGTATAAGAAAATACTTCTCTCCGTGGCTTCTTCACTGCGCCGTGCCGCTGAGCGCCGGGCGGCCGGCCGCTGGGAGGGAGGGAGGGGGGCGCGCAAGCATTGTCGCCGTCGCCTGGCATCGAGCAGGCGGTGCGTGCCGCCCTCCTCCCCTACCCTAGTAGGCACGCGCAGCGGAGGGAATGACCAGACGATCTAGCCAGGCAGCTTCGGGCGCTGAAAACCCTTGGGTCATTCGAGACCAGGTTCGCGTATGGTCAAGTCGATGTGTATGTCGGTGGAAGGATATCTCTGAGCGTGGAATTTTCTCAATTCGTCATATTTAATTTTGTTATT
Source organism: Stenchaetothrips biformis (assembly GCA_030522485.1). Taxonomy (NCBI): domain Eukaryota; kingdom Metazoa; phylum Arthropoda; class Insecta; order Thysanoptera; family Thripidae; genus Stenchaetothrips; species Stenchaetothrips biformis. The sequence continues at coordinate 1,984,368 of CM060099.1, read as the reverse complement.
ACCTTTGGCGAACAAAGTGCACCTCCGGGTGAAATTTTCAACCGAATTTTCGATATCAGCGACCTTGAAAACCCCCGCAGTCATGTGCCGCACTTCACTGTTTCACTACAATCGACACGAGGGAAATTTCCCTCTTATGCGAGAAATTTCTCGTTTTGAGGGAAATATTTGCTTTTTGTCGTGTAATGAGCCCCATGCACCGCTTTTAGACCCTCCATACGACGCGGCTACACAGAGTTTAAATTAAGGTGAAAATTGTACTTACGCCCCTCCGACAAGGGCCCCACGGGGGGTAGGGAGGCCCCCTATCCTAGAAATGTGTGGTCCCCATCTGCTTCACCGATAGTGACCCCAACCCCCCCCCCCCCCCCCCCCCCCCCCCCAGGGAGCGGCCCTTTCACTCAACAGAGCCTGATAATCGAGAAAAGGCGCATTTTGCCCCTGGTAGGTAGGCAACCGCCCCTGGACGGCTCCTGCAAGTGGTGCCATCGGGGCACCACTTCTTAAAAGTTACCTTAGGGTATGTAGATGACTTGTGCAAAACGGCAACACAGCAGGAAAAAGTGCAAGGTTGGTTAGGATATTGGTCGTTAGCTGCCGTACTATCTCTACAAAATTGGTCAGACGGCAAAGTCACCGCAACGCCTGTCCATCCGTCGAGAGACCTCTGAAGGTCATCATCAATCCTGGAGCAAGACTTGATCGCGCGCTCCGCCGATAGAGGTGTGCCGCCAGCGGAATAGAGCATGGGTCTAGTAGTGGTGGTGCCGGAGTACCTGGAAAGGAGCCCCTTAGCTTCCTTGATGCACTCTCATATTCTTACGCTAAAACGATCTGCGTAACATACGTTGAAATGAAAACATACATACTACAATAAAATTCATCGTACCTTACGCTTAATGATGCGTAATACGATGAAATCATACGTACCTTATGCATAAAACATGCGTAATACAGTTAAATCATGCATACCTTACGTAGACAACTATGCATATTACGTATGTGCAAATTTATGCGTACCTTACGGTGACAAATCATCGTAATACGCATAAAAATGATCGTAAGAAGATGAGCGTGTGCTAACTAGATCATGAACCGAATTGATGGGAAAAACGATAACAGGCTTCACCGTCTCCAGCGGTATAGCCAACGGTGTAGGTAGAGTCCCCCACTTGGGAACTCTCAGCGGTATGCTGTAGGAGCTGGTGAACTTGAAGTGGTCCTGAGTAGCGAAGGTTATCGCATAATGGTCAGGGCTAGTTATCCTCACTGATCGATACTTTCCAGTGGAGGGTGTTTTGGATAAAGCAGCGAACAAGAGATTCTCAAACTCAGCATCAGATATAGATCCAGCGTCCCTGAGCCCAGCGCCACAGCGAGCTATGTCAGCAGCAGTAGATCGCGCCAGGCAGGTGTGGTAGGAGTCAGCGAGTGTTGCTTGACCATAGGAAGGAGTGAACAAGAGCGCCAACAGAAACAACCTAAGGAGGCCCCTGTTAGAGTCCTGGACACGCTTGCCAAGGAAGATGGTGAGAATCATCCCGAAGCAGGCTAGAGTCGAGATGAGCTCAAGAAGATATCGGTTGTCTGTCTAGAGGAGCGCTGAATTGGTCAATAACGGGTGGGGGCTCCAAACATGCACCACTGAACGATTCTGTAGCGTTTTCTTCCAAGTTTGGGGTGTCAAATCTGGCCAGCCTTGGTGCGTTCCCGCCCATTTTTTCCAAAAAAAAATTCCCAAAAATAAAATTCCAAATTCAAAACTCCCAACGCACAGTATTTTCCAAATTCCATTTTCCCCAATTTTTGAATTTCCAATCCAAATTTCCCACTGGTCAAATTTTGGTTGGCAGCACGTTTTATGTACCTGCTCAAGCTTTCCTAGAGGGCGGAGGAATATTTCAAAGTTGGCACTGCCGGTAAATGGCGTCAATGCCGATTGTTGACCGTTGTTGAGGCGGGTGACATGGCTGACGACGAGGCTGCTACTATAATAACGTCAAGAAAGGGAGGCAAAAAACTGCTATACAAAGGCTTTATTTACCACCGCCGTGACAGCAGGAAAGCCAATACATACTGGGCATGCCACAAGAAGGGTGAGTGCAAGGCCACGGCTGTGACACGCTACACCAACGGGGCCATCGAGGTCCTCAAGGAGAAGGACCACGTCCATGCTCCCAACCGAGAGGAGGTGGAGGCCGAGAGAGTGGTTACCAACCTAAAGAGAATTGCAAGTGACCACCCTGAGCTACCACCTGCGCAAATTTTGCGTACGGAATTACCAAAATGCTCAGAGGGCGTGCTCAGCCAGCTCCCCGAGAGGGAGAACCTCAAGAAGAGCATGCGGAGGGAGCGGGCCCGTGACCAGCCCAGTAACCCCCTGACCTTGGCTGAATTGAGGGAAATCCCCGACAGGTATGTGTGTGCATTGGTGTGTACGTCATGTGACAAGTAGAACTGGACAATTAATTTCTATTTTATTTTTGTAGGTATCAATCCACTCTTGCTGGTGAGCAATTTGTTATGTACGACTCGTACGAGGACGACGATGAGGAAGCTGACGATGAAAACAGAGTCATAGTATTCAGCACTAGGAGAAACCTTGAAATCCTATTCAAATGTGCACTCTGGTTTGTTGATGGAACATTTAAAACAGCGCCCCACATTTTCCTTCAAATTTTTACAATTCTTGGGCTGGTGGTACGGTCGGGAGCCGATGCTGCGGATCCTGATACTTCTGTTGCTCTGCCACTTGTGTATGCCTTACTCCCCAACAAGACGCAGGAGAATTACACCAAAGTACTGGACAAGGTGAAATCAGTTGCAGCAAGGTTCAGGATACGTGCAACATCGCCAAGTAAAATAATGTCCGACTTTGAATTGGCCATTATAAATGCACTCCGAGCGGTATTTCCTGATGCAATTATTCGCTTGTGCTTCTTCCATCTGGGACAATCAACCTACCGAAAGGTGCAGAGTGTTGGGCTCCAGGAGCAGTATAATGATGCAGAAGACCGCTCTATCAAGAATGCTGTGCACTCTATGCTAGGCCTAGCATTCTTGCCGACTGACAGGGTGATAGACGCGTTTGTTGAGCTGGAACGAGTGTCTCCCCAAGCGGCTGGTCCAGTATTCCGCTACTTCGACGAGACGTATCTTCGTGGTCCTCGAGGCCGTGGAGTCAGGAGGAGGGCACCAGCTGCGCCGCGGTACGCTCTGGAGGACTGGAACGCGCACGAGGCCACCCTGGCGGACGAACACCGCACCAACAATTTGAGCGAGGGATGGCACAATCGGTTCCAGGTAAGGGCTCCTGAAATAAACGGTAATGTCTACAAACCTTAGTAAAATACTGACGAAAAAACTTTGTCCCTGCAGTTGGTTATTGGAAAGAAGCATCCGTCCCTCTACTCTTGTCTCCATGAGCTGCAGAAAGAGCAAGGAGACACCGAGACTGTGCTGACCGAGATGCGAATAGGAAGGAAGATAAAGAACGCTCCCAAGAAGAAGTGGCAAGATCTTCAACGGCGCATCAGGACTATTGTGCAAGACCTCCACACCTACGAGAACGTGGTCGACTTCCTGCGAACCGTTGGACACCACTTCCAGCTGTAATCAGCGTCCGTCAGTCAGAGTCACTCCGCGTCACAACTTTTGGAAATAAAATTTGAAAATTTGGCAAATGTTGTTATTGGAAAACTTATTATTGGAAAACTCAAGTTTGGAAAACTTTAATCTGGGAAACTGTACTCTTGGAAAAGCAGAATTTGGAAAAAAATATTTGGAAAAGAAAAATTTGGAACAAAAAGTAATTGGGAAAAACCGTTTGGGAAAAATGACCGGGAACCGCCTTGGTGTGGTGGTTCAAATTCCAAGGTGCTCGAAATCTTCAACAACTTGTCCGGCTGTATCGATTGAGACCCACCAGACAATTTGAACCACCACGGTTGGGGTGCGTTGCACCCACCCATTGGTGCAAAACTGTCTCAGCGTGAAGACGGTCCTATCCATTGGTGTCAAACTTCACATTTGTTTTTGAGCCATGCTCTGCATTCTTCAGGGTTGAAATGCAACTATGAGCCCTGAGCAAGAATTCATCTGTTTGAGAGATATACTCTTACATAAGGCAAACAGCTGCATTTCTACCTCAATTAATGAAACGCATGATCCAAAGAAAAGATTAAATGCATGCATTGTTTGCTTACTTCCTTTTCTGCTTTCAGGTATAAGCTTTAGTGTTGAGCTACCATCTTCCAGCCTTCATTAGCAGAGGAGACAAAATAAAAATGTGATGAAGCCAACAATAGGAGTTTCTTCTTTGACCCAATTTGCCTGATAATCTCCAAAAAAGGAATTGAATGGGGAAAAATCAGCAAAAATGGTTACAATGGCTGTTTAAATATTCATTGGAAAATTTAATGACTTTACGTTCAGCTATGACTGAGGGGGAGTAGCAGAAACAAAATTAATAATGATCAACACACTCAGAAGGGGAACATTTTGACCGAACACATAAAAACGACAATCTTAAGTTCATGAATAGGACAAAAAATCATATTATAATAAAATCTAAATCAATAACATTATACATACTCTTCAAACTTTAAGTGAGAGAATAAATACATGACACATCAGAACTAATGACAATCCTTAATTCATTCAAGTCAAGACTGAACACAAACAACAAAATCATTAAGCATGAAAAGTCAAATAAAAAGTTACCTAAAACACAGACAAAGTGGCTAAATATGATTGAATTTACACAGCCTCAGACAATTCGTTTAAAGCATATATTCAGGCATAAGAGATAAAACTGAACGCAGAAACTGAAACCATCCAGAAAATGGAAATACAATTAGGGGCCGTACCCATATTACGTGACCGATTTGGGGGGGAGGGGGGACAAGCCAAATACTACGCCCTATCTTAAATACATGGGAAGGTTAGGTTATCCAGGTCACGAGGAGGGAGGAGGGGGTCAAAAAGTGGCCTGAAATCGGTCACGTAATATGGGTACGATCCCTTACAGCATAAAAGATAAAACTGGTAGAACTTCAATCAGAATGAAAAGGGAAATGCAATGAAAGTGGTGTATCACAGTTTGGGTGTATCACAGTTGTTCCCCTGTCAACTCTTCCCGTACTTCTTCCCGGACACTTCTTCCCCGTCTCTTCCCCGTCGTATTTAATTTCCTGCTTGGGGAAGAGAGTTCTTCCCGGCGTTTATTCTCCTCAAGGGGAAATAGGCTTGAATTTCAGTGTATCTTTTCATGAATTTCGATGAATTTTGAAGAATTTCAATGAATTGCGGCGAATTTCAATGAATTGCGGTGAATTTCAATGAATTGAAGTGAATTTCATGCGAATTTCGAGAAAATTTAGCGTGAAGTTCGTTGAATTTTAGTGAATTTTCATGAACTTTGGTGAATTTTATGAATTTTAATGAATTTTTTCAGAAAATTTATGTTACTGCGCGCAGAATTTGTTAAATGATCCCAGAATTCGGAAGCATTCCAGCAAATTTTCAGATGAATTTCGATGAATTCCAGCAAATTTTCACATGAATTTCGATGAATTCCAATGAATTTTTAAGGAATTTCATGAATTTGAATTTCAGTGTCTAATTTTTGTGAGCCTATTTTCCCTTGATTCTCCTCATTTCATTTCCTCGCTCCCCACTCCACTGCCCCCCCCCCCCTCCCTGACGGCGGCGCCGCGGAGGGAACCAGCTGTCGCGCGGAGTATCGCCATGAGGCGTACGTTGGGCTGCCTATCCTCCGGGCGGGGGGCTGCAGTCGGGCGCGAGCTTGCTGCATGTGGGCATACACTGTCTATCCAGTAGCAAGTTTGCTGGCTACAAAATCGGCGAGCCGTCTTGAATGCCACAAACTGGCAAGCCTCTACCAAATCTTTATAAGCTCTCCAATGACGCTTTGGCCTCTTGCTAGGCCAAATTTTAGTAAGCTGGGGTGAATTTCAGGACCGAGCTAGCACATTTTTGGCATTCGAAACGGCCTGCCAGTTCTGTGGCCATCAAAATCGCACCCTGGTATGTAGTGTATGAACAAATCGAAGTGCCCGTGGAGTTTCCCGCATCGGGCAAGTTTTTCACCTAAATACATTTGTGTTTTAATTTTTATGTGAAGTTGGTGTGGGCGCATGTCCTAGATCAAACAGCATCCATAGGGAATCGCATCGTGTGAACCAACGTCCTTTGAATTGAAAGTAAATTTAATTCTGCGAGCGCGGCATTGCCGCCGCCCGAATTGGCAACTTTCCTTTGGCACCGGGATAGCGCGTTCGTCTGCCGTAAACTGGCTACTATGAATGCCACACATTGGACTTCTTTGCTTTAGAATTTAGAACGGAGCGATTCGCACACAAAATGTCCATGAACTTATACTGTCCATAACTATTGACATTGTGCATATAGAGCTATGGACAATTTAATATACATTAACTATATGGAAAATATTTCCATTTTGTCCTGAGGTATTTATAAAATTGTACCTTATTTATGTACAAATATGTACTATCACCGCAGAAAGAATCGGACCTGGCCTGGGCGATACTCCACGCTCGAGGTCCTCGTACGGTGCAGCCCTCTAGCGGCGGTTATCAGTCCGGTGCCCAACTAGCAAATTAAATATCTTCTCATTTAAAGGTTTGGCAAATTCACGCGACCGGACCAGACCGCGGTGACGTCAAAACTTGGCAAAAACCGTCCGGATACAGCAGAGACGCCACAAAATGATCAACAATAGATTTTAACTGTAATATTTCAACAAGTGAGGTTATGGGACGTCCATGACGTCATCGATTACGACGTAAACACACTTAAAGATAAGACCAAGAAAGGTCAATAGAAAGCCAGCACGAGGGTCAAACAGACGCTCACCAACCAACACGCGAAGCTAACGATTCATTAAAGGAATGACCACGAAGGCATAAAACACTTATTTAAACCGTGGTGGTTACAGGAGGTGCCCCTCCCACCGCAAACCCTTTCAATAGAGGTTCTCGGCGTGAAACGAGGTATCGATGGACTTTGCGAACCGTCCACTCCACGCCCCCCAGTGAGTGGAAACGGGTTTCCACCCTTCCACCAAACCGTGGTTTGACAAGGTTGCAAACCTTCCCTCCCACCGCAAACCCTTTCAACAGAGGTCCTCGGTGTGAAACCAGGTATCGATGGACTTTGCGAACAGTCCACTCCACGCCCCCAGTGAGTGGAAACGGGTTTCCTCCCTCCCACTAAACCGTGGTTTGACAAGGGGGTTGCATACCTTCCCTCCCACCGTAAACCCTTTCAACAGAGGTTCTCGGCGGGAAGCCAGGTATCGCTGGACTCGGTGAACGGTCCACTTTCCGCCCTCAGCGAGTTAAAACGGGTTTCCACCCTTCCACCAAACCGTGGTTTGACAAGGAGGGTGCAAACCTTTCCTCCCACCGCAAACCCATTCAACAGAGGTTCTCGGCGGGAAGCCAGGTATCGCTGGACTCGGTGAACGGTCCACTTTCCGCCCTCAGCGAGTTAAAACGGGTTTCCACCCTTCCACCAAACCGTGGTTTGACAAGGAGGGTGCAAACCTTTCCTCCCACCGCAAACCCATTCAACAGAGGTTCTCGGCGGGAAGCCAGGTATCGCTGGACTCGGTGAATGGTCCACTTTCCGCCCTCAGCGAGTTAAAACGGGTTTCCACCCTTCCACCAAACCGTGGTTTGACAAGGGGGTTGCATACCTTTCCTTCCTCCGCAAACCCATTCAACAGAGGTTCCCGGCGGGAAGCCAGGTATCGCTGGACTCGGTAAACGGTCCACTTTCCGCCCTCAGCGAGTTAAAACGGGTTTCCACCCTTCCACCAAACCGTGGTTTGACAAGGGGGTTGCATACCTTCCCTCCCACCGTAAACCCTTTCAACAGAGGTTCTCGGCGGGAAGCCAGGTATCGCTGGACTCGGTGAACGGTCCACTTTTCGCCCTCAGCGAGTTTAAACGGGTTTCCACCCTTCCACCAAACCGTGGTTTGACAAGGGGGTTGCATACCTTCCCTCCTACCGTAAACCCTTTCAACAGAGGTTCTCGGCGGGAAGCCAGGTATCGCTGGACTCGGTGAACGGTCCACTTTCCGCCCTCAGCGAGTTAAAACGGGTTTCCACCCTTCCACCAAACCGTGGTTTGACAAGGAGGGTGCAAACCTTTCCTCCCACCGCAAACCCATTCAACAGAGGTTCTCGGCGGGAAGCCAGGTATCGCTGGACTCGGTGGACGGTCCACTTTCCGCCCTCAGCGAGTTAAAACGGGTTTCCACCCTTCCACCAAACCGTGGTTTGACAAGGAGGGTGCAAACCTTTCCTCCCACCGCAAACCCATTTAACAGAGGTTCTCGGCGGGAAGCCAGGTATCGCTGGACTCGGTGAACGGTCCACTTTTCGCCCTCAGCGAGTTAAAACGGGTTTCCACCCTTCCACCAAACCGTGGTTTGACAGGGGGTTGCAAACTTTTCCTTTTACCGCAAACCCCTTCAACAGAGGTTCTCGGCGTGAAACCAGGTATCAATGGACGAGGCGAGCAGTCTACTCTAGGCCTTTAGCGTTTTTAAACGGGTTTTCACTCTTCCGGCCGTTTTAAGTTTTTGAGTGGCCAGCAAACCCATCTTGACATCACAAAGACCCTTGACAGATGTCCCCAGCTAAAAAATGAAATGGATTGATAGGGGAGGCCAAGGGGATCAATTTACTTAATGAAGTATTGTGGGCCTTGTCGTGTAGTTTCGGAGATTATAGAGGATCAGTAAAAAGCCTATGCGCGCCCGCGCTAAGCAACCGCACGCGCTAAGCAACCGCACGCGCGGGCTTGTGATGTGGGCTGCTTACGTTACGGCTGGTGCTCTGTAACGCCTTTACGTAGGCAGACCATAACACGAGGCCACCCGTGTGGATGCCTAGCTGATGTGCCCGCTACTCCATTTCGTGAAAGATCCCTTTTGCCTTTCTATAGACTCTCCTCTTTTGTACCAAGTTAGCTGAAAGACCCATTGATATAAATGCTTGTTCAACGAGATTTTTCTATTTACTCTGGGTAAGATAAGTCGTATTTGAAAAATGAAACTGTATAGTGTTTATCATATTTATTATTTATCTTTCTTTAACCAAACATCTTGTATAATTAACGAATTATATAAGTAATTATACAACTTAAGTTGTAGACATGATCAAAATTTATCCATCACCAAGTGCAAAAAGCACTAGAATAAACAAAAACAATGACGAAAGAGAAAGAAAACGTGAGAAAATTAGTACTTGGTGTGGCCACCTTCAGCATCAATAACAGCCTGAAGCCTGCGGGTCATGGAGTTGACAATGCGTGACACCATGTCAGCACGGTTGGCCCAGGTGTTCCATACTTCTTGCACATGTGCAGCAAGGGCCGGCCTCGTGGCCTCTTGACGGCCGTCCCATTCCTGCATGATCATGCCCCAGACGTTTTCCATGGGGTTGAGATCAGGAGAATAAGGTGGCCAGTCGATTACTTCCACCTGTTCCTGTCTCAGGAACGCCATCGTGTCGGCGGCCGTATGAATGCCGGCGTTGTCCTGCATGAATGTCACCCCTTCGGGACGAAGGGGGCGCACAGCAGGTAGCATGGTGTTCCTGAGTATGTCGATGTAGCCGAATCTGTTCATCCTCGGAGGAATCTCGGTCAGGGCTATGGCACCGCCATCCCCGGCAATGCAGCCCCAAAATCCACAAGTTACATGACCACTTGCTGCCTTCTCAACGACGTTTTCATCATTGTACCTGCAACAAGCCGAAAGAAAACATTTTTCAACGGACACGGTGACAATGCTGGTTCCCCTCGCGAAAGCAATGCACCATGCACTTTACGGAGCACACCGGGTTACCTTCTCAGTGGGCGCAAACTGATAGGGAGCCCAATAAATTTGTTCATAGAAACCCCCCCCCCCTCTCTCCGCCTGCCACACCCCAGCCAGGAGGTCGTCCTGCAGACTGATTCCGAGCACTGCTTTGGGGCATCCCGTATGGGTGCGACAGAGACAGAGGGACAAACATTGCTAGGAATCAGGCTGCTGGATCCGCGCCTTCCATCAAAATTAAAAAGGACATAGCGGTTAACTTACCTAGTTCCGGCTTCACGCCAGCAACGCAGTGTCCCATTGGCGTCACTCCTAAAGGTTTTTTCATCAGAGAAAATCACACGCCTCCAATAATCCAGTGGCCGATCCAGGTTCGCGAGGGCAAAGTCGAGACGTCTTTGTCTGGCTGCACGGGTCAGGCGGGGCTTCTTGGCAGGCCTTCGTGCGCGCACGCCGCTTCTCCTCAGCCTGCAACACAAGACACAGAAAAATATGAAGACCAAAAAAAGTAAAACAATCATTGCAATCACAGCAACAGCGAGGTTCTACTACTAGGTCAGATCTTGCACTGCCCAAAACGAAAAGAAGTGCATTTTCGTAAAACACGGCGATGCCGAGCGGACGGCACGGTGTCGTCTGCTGGGCGTAGCGGATGTTTCAGGAAATACACGGCAGTCCAATGGGTTGCCTGCCGCTTAGGCGGAGCCGCTTCCGCGCCACGCGGCCGCAGCGCTCGGCGAAGCCGGCGGCCGGGCGGGTGAGGAGAGGTGGTGGGGGAGTGGAGTGGGGATGCTCGCTCCCGCTCGCCTTGGAACGGAGACGCGGGAAGAGAGGAGAAGGAGAGACGACGGAAAGCCGCGGATTCGCAAGTGTAGCCACGGACTCGCAAGTGTAGCCGTGGACTCGCGGGGGTAGCCGCGGCCACGGTGACGCGGGGGTAACCGCGGACCCGCTGCGCACAGTGGGCCAGAACACGGCGCATGCGGCCAAAACTCTAGACGCGTTTTGAGCTCCAGAGTCGCTAAATGGGACTCGAGCAGAACGTGTGACCCCACCAATGGATTGCTCTCCGAACGAGGAATCCATTGGTGGGGTCACACGTTCTGCTCGAGTCCCATTTAGCGACTCTGGAGCTCAAAACGCGTCTAGAGTTTTGGCCGCCTGCGCCGTATTCTGGCCCACTGTGCTGCGGTAGTCGCGAAGGACACCAAGGGCGCAGCAGAAGGGAGCTAGCTGTTGGGATCTTCCCGACACCAACGCCCCCCCCCCCCCCGGGCCGCCAGCGTCGCACAGTGGGACATAGAATTCGGCGCTAGCAAACAGCGCTGTGTGCTGGCCGAGCGACCGGCAACGCCGGCGCACGCTCGCTTGGCCCAGCCTAGACATGCACCGTCCCCGCCCCCCTTGCCTCGGCGATCGCCGGCCGGCCCGTAGGTGACAACTCGTCTACCCAGCGCATCGTAAACAATCGAAATCACCTTATCATCTTGTTAGTGCTGCGGAGAAACATGAACTTCTGAAGAGAGATTGACCGTCATCAAACCAGAGCCGTGTGATACGCCTAGCAGACGACAACTGAGCGCTCAGACCGCCCCAGGCGGGGTGTGGGCTGCCGCCAGCCTGTCCGAGCTGGCCGGAGCGCTGTGGCTGGGCGTAACAGGACAGTTATCAGAAAAAAAAAATTGTCACTTCCACCCTTGCCCCCGCCCCCACACGATTCCCATCAGCAGGTGTGCCGTAGCTAGTTTGCTTACCTGGAGTAGATGGTTGACATGGACGCCTCGTTGTCCGGAAAGAGCTCGCGGACGACTGCGTTGGACGGCCGCCTGCACTGGGCAAGAACTGATGCACGGACTTCAGCATCCTGTTCTGGAGTCGTGACTCTGGGCCGGCCAGGCTTGCGTCTGGTCTCCAAACCGTCGTAGCCCTCATCTTCGAAACGCTGAATCCAACGCTTCACAGTTGTCAATCTGCATGGCACATCAGCTCTTGCCGCGATCTGCCGGGCCGTCAACCCACTCTGATGCAACGCCGCGATGTAGCCACGCGCACTTGTCTTCGTGTAGGGCGGCATCGTCTCGGATGCCAACTGCACTGGTGATCTCGGCGGCGGGCCGCATTTATTTGGCGCGGGAGTGTTCGAAAAAGCCGTGAGCGGAGAGTGGACAGAACTGACCACTTGGTGATTTTCGACCCTAGCAGCCCTGCGCGCATCCAACCAACACCTGAGACTGACACCCAGCAGCAGTTGTCGTGGCGCAGTGGTAGCGGCCGCAGCTGTCAACCCTACGTTTCCCGGTTCGAGTCAAGGCCGGAACGCCCAGACCTAACATCATTTATTGCTACTCTTGTCAGACTTGCGGGTCTCTTTTACCGTGGATTCGAAACAGTGGATGCAGAAGCTGACTTCGAACAGGGATTTAAAAACGACCATAAAGAGAGACAGCTATATAATTTTGGAAACTCCGGCTGGGAGTTGAACACATTGACTTGGGATTCGCAGTGGTGGCCGCTACCACTGCGCCACGACACCTGTTACCGAGTGGCGGTCTCAAGTCTCGTGTGTCTTGAAAGAAAGTTGCAGGAAGGCGACCGGCGAAATAACGTAGCCCAGGCCGATCCAGCAGCCTGTCGCCAAAGTCGGGCGGCGATGATAGTCAATGTGGCAACCTTGCGGCTGAGCCACAGTTCGGCAACCGTGTTTACGGCGGCGGGTGGGGAAATTTCTCCGGTTCGAGTCCTAGTGGGAGCATCTCGACGTCCTGAAACTCATAGCCAGAAAGTTCTCATCCAGCTGGCGAGTCTTTTTTACTGTGTAATCGAAACGGTGTGTTCAAGCTAACCTAGAGCAGGAAAGTTTCAAAAAATAAACGGAACAACAACAAATTTTGAGTAGTGCTAAGGTAGGACTCGAACCAGGGAACAGGAGGTCCACAGCCGCGGTCGGTACCACTGCGCCACGACATCGGATGCTGAGAAGCGGTCTCATGTCTCGTGTCTTTTGAAAGAAAGTTGCGGAAAGGTGACCCGCGAAACTATGCGGGGTGTTGCGAATGGTGTCAATAGAGTTTGAATTGAGCGCGCTTTGACACCAATGTCTGATTGATGTAACGGTGCACGCGTAAAAGGTCTCTCCTCGCAGTCGTTGTGAGCGCGGGGTATGCGTGGTTGAGGTTTCGGAAGCCGCCCCAAATCCGGATGGGTGCTTGGCGCAGTTCGGCGTTCGAATCGAAGTCTGCCCGAGCAGACTGATTCCGAACAGTGCGGCGGGGCCCTCCGCCTACCTGTGCGAGAGACAGGCCGAGACCTATCTAGAGTGGGAGAGAGACAGAGTGATGCAGCGCGAGGCGCACTGTGCGGAATCAGTCTACAGTGTGCCTGTCTGTCTGCTGGCCTGCCTGGCCTGCCTGCTCGCCTGCCTGTCCGACTGCCCGCCGCACAGTGGGCCCGAAGACCGGCGCAAGCGGCCGAAACTCTAGATGCGTTTTGAGGTTCAGTTTCGCCAAGCAGGACTCGAACCGAACGTGTGACCCCACCAATGGATTCCTCGTTTTGAGAGCAATCCATTGGAGGAATCACACATTCAGTTCGAGTCCCATTTAGCGACTCTGGAGCTCAAAACGCGTGTAGAGTTTTGGCCGCCTGCGCCGGTCTTCGGGCCCACTGTGCGCCGCCTCGCAGCAGCAGCGCCATCTACGTGGCGGAATCGGCAATCTACCGCCTTCCGTCCGCCGCCGGCGGCAGCCGGCAGTCTTTCTTGTCGCTGCAGCTGAGCGGAGCGGACGTCTCGCCTAGGATTGTGTCAAATCAAGGTAAGTCCGGAAACAGCGTGCATCAAAGTCTACTGCACAGTCTGCTGCTTGATGATAGTGATTTGTGCAAGTGTGATTCTTTTCCCTTTGTGCGTGGTGCGTTACCAGTGCGGTGACTGGCTGGGATTCGTGTTGACGGTCGGCACATCGGACGAGCAAGCGGCAATGCCTGGTGGCACGTAGTTTGGGTTAGGTCACGCACGCGGCCCACGGGCTGCTAGGGCGCTTCTTGGGCCGCAATGGGACGGATAGGCGAGACATACAAGTCCAGGCCGGTGCCGGCGGCTGCTTTGCCGGGACGCGGCGGCAGCATGGTCCCCCTCTCCTCCGACAGCTTCGTGATGCAGCAGTGCGTAGTTAGAGCGCGGCGCGGCACGGCCGCAGACAGCATGTTGATTAAGCGGCACAGGTGCAGTGGGGGAAGAAATGGGTGCGAATCTGCGCTATACCTTAGAGTCTCGTTGTGCCGCCCGGGAGATTCACGACCCGGATGACGTCACAACAACGGGCGACCTCGGAGGGGCTCCTCTCCGCGCCGCGGGCGGCCTGCGCGCGGCTGCGGCAGTGCCGGGCTACGACCGCCGGGCAGGCGGGCAACCCAACCGGCACCGGGGTAGGCTCGGAGGCCTGCCGCGCGGCGCTCGGAACCTGGCGGGGAGAGCTCCGATCAATAACCTCGCCGCCCGGACCCCGGAGTGCGGCCCCCACTCCCGAGCGACGACCAGACCGGGCGCGGGAGAGAGGGGCCGCCCTGCATCTTCCGTCGCCTGGACGCCCCCTCGCGCGGCGAAGCCGGAGGGGCGGACTTCAGCGCTCACCCCTTCTGCAAGCGTGGAGCTTCCGGGTTGGCGGGATCAGACGGGGATCACCCCCTCCGCCGGTCGACGTCGGATCCGGGAAAGGGGGAGCGGAGTGCATAAAAGGGGGAACCCGAGAGGGCCTCGCTCTCTCTGGACCCGGACACCATCCCCGCCTGGACGAGTCTCCGGGCGCCCCTTCCGAGGCCCGGGGCAGCACCACGACGAAACGCGGACACCATCGAAACGCCACGATCTCGCGTCGACCTCTGTATCATCTAGAGCGTAAGATCAACGATGTACTGGAGCCTGTAATAAACCCCTGTTTTGGTCTTGGAGCAACGTAACCCTGAGTTTTCCCTTCCAATCCCTGAGTCCCGATCACACGAAAAGAGAGCAGTCAAACGAGTTCGAATAAGCCCGCGCCTGAGCATGCGCGGAGGGCCGAGGGAGACCGAGTCGATCCGAAGTACGAATTAACCTCACTGACGAGCCGCCATTAGGGAGAGTAACTGGTCTCAACATGGTGCATCGGCCGGCTCTTGACTGTTCTCTGTGTGTGGACGCTCATGGAGGAAGAGGTTGAACTTTCATTACCCCAGCGCGCGCAGATTGACGGGTTTATTTACCGTTTCCTAGATTCTACTTTACGTCCGGATTGGCCCGACGGACCTTACTGGCTCCTAGTTCGGCGTATCCCGGCTGATCACGCCCGTCCGCTCGCCCTTGCGCTTCGGCCGGTGAATAGCGATCTGTCCCACGAATTAGCCGCCGATCGCCTCGACGAGGAGCGAATCCGAGCTATCGCGCGGCGATTGCCCGAGGGTTGCCCGGCTGATCTTCCCCAGTACCTTTTGTTTCATTTCGCGCAAACCCATTTCTCACACGCGTTGCCGCGCATTTACGTTAAGGCGTTAGCGCGGTTTTGGCACGAGACCGAGTATCACTACGCCGAACAAATCGTTGTCGGGTATGCCTTTAGCCGCCTGCTCCAAGGCCTGCAGGACAGTGATATTGACTACGCTAACCCCGCGAATGCGCTTCCCCTCCCGGCTTTACGGCCTCCCGCCCTGGAGGACCCTTTAGCTGAGCTCTTGTTGACGGCCAGCGATCAATCCGACAACTCCTCCCCTTCAGACGCTGCCGGGATTACTGTTATTAACCCTTTCCCTATCTTCGACGACTCGGGGTTCCCGCACGACGATACTTTTCGTACCTTGTCGTCACCGCTACGGTCATCGGCTCCTACCTCAGCCCTCGTTGCGGCTCCGTCAGTCGCTGCCGGCGACTCCCCGCCCCCTGCCTCGGCGCCCCACGCTCCTGCACTCCAGCTGCGCCTCAGCCCTACGGTAGCGGCGCGTTTAGTTAAGTCCACTCGGGCAACGATAACTACCGTCCCTCTTCCATCGTGCTCCGACGATCCCGAGGGCGTGCCGGGAAACGGGCCGCGACATCCGGGGCGCTTTGTCCGGGCGGTCCGTCGACGAGGGCCTACTTCTCGACTCCCTCGCCCTCGCTTTCGGCTTTCGCCGCCGTTCCACTTTCGACATCATCGTTCTCCCCAACAAACCCCGTTAAGCGGTTCAGTTAAACGTAAGCGAGATTCCTCTTCGTCTTCTTCTTCTTCTTCTTCGTCTTCTTCGGAGGGCCCCGTTTCATCTTATAACTCAGTCCGCTCAGGCGGCATGGCCGCGCGACGGCAGCAGGTGGATCCCCCGCGGTTTCTGGGACTACCGGGGGAGGATGTAGAAATATTTCTCGAAAAGTTGGATCGGTTCTTCCAGGTGCTGGGGGTGGACGATAACGATTTTGAATTGCGCCTGTTTTACCTTGAGTCCCAGTGTCGTGATCGGGCCGCCGTCCTTGTCGAGCGGGAATTGGTAGTCCTGCGGGCGGCGGTACCCGCGCAAACCCCAGAGGCCAAGTACAACCAAATTCGCCAATCCCTGCGTAAACGAGTTTAACTCGGAGCATTTTAAATTGCAACACAGGGACACTCTGGAAAATAGGGTTAAATTGCCTTCCGAAACATACAGTCAGTATGCGCAGGACGTGCTTATGCTATGCGCTAAGGCGGGCATTACGGAGGCCGCCGAGCAAAAGAGGGAAATAGCCAAGGGCCTGGAATCGCACATTTGTTACCTGGTCAACAAGGAGGCCGCTCCGACGGTCAGCGACTTCGTCGCTCAGATATTGAGGGCCGATCACGACACACGTCGCTGGCGTCGCGTCCACGCGGCGGCGGCCTTGGACGCGCAAACCCCAACAGGCCCCGGGCTGGAGGTCCCGACTAAACCGCAAGCTCCTGACGCGAAATTGGAACACAACGTCAAGGCTATACTGGACAAGTTAAATACTCTCCAGCTTGCACCGCCCGCGCAGCCGGCGAGCCCCGCCATGGCCGCTGCCGCGTTCGAGGACGACGCGTACGCGTATAGCGGGACCGACCTGCGCTCACATACTCCGCCCTTCGACCCCCCTCGCGGCCGCTATTACTACCAGGACAGAGACCGGTACCCTCCCCGCGGGTATAGTGAGCCGCCGCGAGGGTTCGACGCTGACCCGGGACCCTCAGCTGCTCGTGGCCCGCCGCGTTACTTTGACGACCGGCGGCCCTTTGACCGCTATCGCCCGCGTCCGATGCCCTATAACGGCCGCGGGGCGCCGTACCCGCGTCGCCATGATCTGCCCCCTCAGCCGTACCGCCCCGGCCCGCCGCGCAATCGCCCCGCGTGGGACCAGGGGCGCCGCCCCCAGCCGAATGACGGGCGCCAGTACCCGAATCGCTCTTTTCAACAGGCGCGCCGGTCGATGGACGCCCCGCCGGGGCGCGAACGCGCAACCAACCCGACGTACAGAACGCGGGCTCCAGAGGCCGAATACACCACGGCGAACTTCAGTCACCGCCCTCCCCAAGACCCTGAGGGGGACCCGGCTTGCGCCTTTTGCAACGGACGCCATGCGACGGCGGACTGTTCTCTCCGCAACTCGTTGGCAGCAAAAAACTAGGGAGGGCCGGGGACGCCGCATCATATTACCCCGGCCTCGCAGCGTCTTGGGCCTTGTACCCCCGCGAATATCGCAAGTTTGCCCCGAATTATGATGACATCGCCGTGTCCCCGCTGCAGCCGGGCCCTAACTCTCTCTTTGCTAGCGTGGCAGTTGCGTGTTTTGCCACAGTACGGGCCGCCGCGTTGCTCGCACAGCTCGTGCAGGGTCACGTGGTGACCACCACGCGGCTGCCACCGCATATTTTAGCCAACGCCCTAAGCATCCTTATTGTTGCGCATTATCCTCTCAAAATACGTTTTTTCAAACCAGACCCTGCCACTCCGATTACGCACGTCATTTACCTTAAAGTGTGGCCCCAGCAGCCACCCCTTTTCGCTCCCTTCCACCCCACATCGCTTGTTCTTTCCGGACTGCTCCCCTCGCCTCCCCGTCAACCGCGGGTGAGACTTTTGTCCCCGCCGCCACGGCCGCCGCGCGCCGACTCGCCGGCGCCTCAAGGTGCGCGCGCAGTGGGGCAGTCCATCCTCGAGTCGCAGCGGCCCTGTACCAAGGGCGCTGTGCTCAACACCGAAGCGCCGGAGTTCGCTTCGCAAGAACCCGTTAACGGGCCGCCGGATGACTCCGCGCACGCCCTAGCGGCGTTACAGTAGTCCCCACGCCGTTTGTGGCAAATTCCAGTAACGTTAGCGGGAAAGGCCCAAGTCGCTCTTCTGGACACAGGCTCTACGTTTTCCATGGTACGCTCCGACCTCGTTCCTTTACCGGAGCTTCAATCAGCCGTGCCGCTCCCTCGGATACGGTCCGCAACGGGCGGCCTCATTCGGCTCCTCGGACTGTACGAGGCTCCCCTCGCGTACGGCGAGCATACGCGGACCTACCAATTTATTGTGGTTGAAAATTTGGCTCACCCACTCATTCTCGGACTCACGTTCCTCCATCAAACGGGCGGCGTCCTGGATTTCCAAGCCGGTAAATTCCACTTGGCTGGCTCCCCGCCCGAGCGGGCGGCGCCGGTGCCGTCTCAGCCCCAGGCCGTGGTCACCAAGCGGACGACCATAGCGGCGGGCACCTTGGCGGCCGTACCATTTCTCACGTCGTCAACGTGCACGCTCGCTGCCCTGGCGGCCGTGCGCATGACTCCAGCGGTCCGCGCCCGTTGTAACATACCGTGTGAGGACGCTATCCTGCACGGACAGACAAAGGTGCTCCCCCTGCTTAACGATACTGCGCAATCGGTAGTGTTCGAACCAGGCGAATGCCTGGGCACCATTCATGACCCAGCCCTTGACCCTGCTCTGATTCCACATTTAGGCTTGGGTCCCACGCTGACCGATGACTACGGCGGCGCCATCACCCACAAACCCGCCGGTTGCACGGAACTACTCCTGCCCCCGGAAAGTACTTCCCCCTCTATCCCGATTGAGTTCGACCTGTGCCCGCTTCTAACTCCATCACAGCGCTCACAGGCCCTTACTCTGCTTCAGGAGTACAAGGACGTTTTCGCCCGGGACGTCTCCGAGATACGCCGCACATGCGCATATACGGTGTCGTTTACCATTGAAGGACAACGCCGTCGTTACGTTCGATCCACCAATTCGTATGAACCCCGATCAATTGCGACAAGCTGAGGCCTACGCTAATAAGCTGCTCCAAGCCGGCATTATTGCTAGGGGTTACAGCCCCTGGAACAGTCGTGTCTTCTTGGTTCGAAAGCCGCACCAGGCGCCGGGCGCCCCGCCGGCTTTTCGCTTTGTAGTCGATTACCGCAGCGTTAATAGGCAGTTGAAGCGCATAAATTACGTCTTGCCCAAACTACCCGACTTGGTGGCCTACCTGTCCGGGGCCAAGTACCTGTCCAAGTTCGACCTTACTTCCTCGTATTACCAGCTCCCTCTGGACCCGGAGTCGGCGGACCGGTGTGCCTTCTTCTTGGGGGGGACGCAATATAAATTACAACGCGCGCCTATGGGGGCCAGCCCCAGCGCCGCCCTGCTCAGCTCTACACTCAATCATGTGTTCCAGGGAATGCTTTACCGGTTCGTCCTTACATACATGGATGACGTGTTTGTTTTCTCCCCCGATTGGGACAGTCACGTCGACGCGCTGCGCCAAGTTTTTTCGGCCATGCGCCGGGCCGCGTTATATTTCTCTCCGCAGAAGTCGACATTGGCCTACCCGGAAGTGAATTGTCTCGGATTAATAGTGTCATCCCAGTCGGCGCGGGTGGATCCAACGCGACTCCGCCCCCTCGAATCAATTATAGAGTGCCGCACGCCGAAGGCCGCTAAACGATGCGAGGCCGCCTTGGGCTACCACCGCCGGTGGGTCCAAAACTATAGCCTACGCGCCGCGCCGCTGGTGAAGGCCGCCAATAGTCACCCTTCAAATTTTCAATGGACCGACACCCACCGGGAGGCGGTCCGGTCAATACTACAGTCCATAAAAGACGCGGTCTTGTTCCACTGGGACCCCACGTTAGCCACCCGCGTGGAAACCGATGCCTCTAAAGTAGGCATCGCCGGGGCCGTCTACCAATGCCGCGATAACGTGTATCGGCCATACGGCTTCTTTTCACGTAAGTGCTCAGCGGCAGAGTCAGCCCTCTGCCCCCTCTACCTGGAGTTGTTGGCCATCACCAGCACGCTCACGCGCTTCTCGCAAGAATTACTGCCGGTGCGTTTCGTCGTTGTCACAGACTGCGCGGGGGTGAATGTTCTGGCAAACATTCGCAACCCTAATCCGAGATTGGCCCGGTACATTGCCGTCATTGCCCAGTTCGAGGCTACCTTCGTGTTCCGGCAGGGCAAAAAGCACGTGCTTCCAGACGCGCTCAGCCGCGCGCCGCACGAACCCCCTCCAGGCGACACACCGGGCTCAGGGGCCCTTCCCCCGCTGCCCGACGACAACCTCGTCGCGCTGTGCGCACCGTCTCCCGCGCCGCCGGCAAGCGTCCCCCTGCTTGCCGTCGCCGTCCTTTTCGTCCCTCGCGCCCGCGCCCACGGAGCGTTTGTTGCGCGCTCCCCTGGTCGATAATTTGGCCAAGTGGCAAAGCGCCGATGCGATTATTTCTCCTATTCAAGAGGAGCTGCGTCAACGAGGCGATAAAGCAGCCGTCGCATCCAAGTTTATACTGCTTTATGACGCGGTTTATAGGAGGGCTGACCCTGTTCCGCTCCCCTATATTCCAACAGTTTTGCGAGCGGCTGTCTTGTCGGCTACACACGATTCCCTTTTGACGGGACACGCAGGCGTTAAACAAACGCTCGAACGGTTGCGCACGTTCTATTGGCCGGGATGGCCAGGGATGCAGCGGAATACATCCGTACTTGCGATGAGTGTGCCCGTCGAAAATACAAGAACGTAACTCACGGAGAGCTCACTCCTATCCAAGCCGTTCATTGTAACGACACCGTTGCCTTGGACGTTAAGTACCTGCCGGAGGCGTCCTCCGGGCACAAGTACGCGCTCGTCCTGGCATGCCTTTACAGCCGTTACACTTCAGCTTACGCGTTGCGCACGTTAACCAGCCGCGAGCTGATAGACTGTTTCAAACGGTACACTTGGCGGTGGGGCGTACCCAGGTTGTTGCTGGCCGACCTGGGCTCCGCCTTCACCGCTAAGGATTTCCGCGCGGTATTGGTCGCGATGGGGACGCGCATTCACTACAGTCCCGTCGGCTACCACTCAACATCCGGGCTCGCTGAAGCACAAATTAAGTCTCTGTCGACTCGCCTGGCTTCCATTTGCGCCGAATTTCCCAAGGCGTGGCCCGACTACCTGGATTGCGCGCTGTTCGCTGTCAATACCGGCCGTAATCATTCGTTGGCTGTGTCCAGTTTCGAATTCCTGCACGGATACCAACCTAAGCTCCCGGTGCAAGTGGCATTATGCCTGCCGCAACCCATTTCCCCGCAAGCCAAGCTGGTCCAGCATTTCCAACTCCGTACCGAGGCAGCTCGGCGCCGCGTCATCGCCCAGGCGGCGCAAAAGCGCTGGTTCGACGCTCGTCGCCGGCCTCTTGAGTTCAAGCCTAAAGATAAGGTGTACGTGTTTCGCCGTTGCCCTAAACGGTCGCCCAAGTTTTATTGGCGTTTTTGCGGCCCCTACCCCATCTTAAAGCGCACTGGCCGATCCAGCTACTTAGTGCGACTCCCGATCCGAGGTCGCATATCAACCCGCAAATTTCATGTCAGTTTTCTTAAACCTTATCGCAGGCGGCCACGACACCTTATCCCTCCGGTACCCCAGGACCCAGTTTTCTCCACTTTATGGGAACCCTCCTTGCAAGGCAACCTGCCGGCAGACGACCGCCTAGCTAACGCGCCGCCCCCGGCCGACCAGTCGTCTCACCTAACGCCTCCCCTCCCGCCCGACGTCCCCGCGGCGCCTCCCGTGGTCAATACCGCAGAGGACGACTTCCCCCACCCGCCCACGCCGCCATCTTCACCGCCGGTAGCCCGCCGCTCGTCGCGTATTCGCCAACGCGCTCATCTGTTATTGCCGGCCATACGCCCACGTGACGTCTGACCCCCCCCCCCCTCCTCCCTCTCGGTCATCCACTTCCATCCAGCAAATTACTGCCCGGCAACTTCGGCGACACACCCGCGCCACCCGTCCGCGCGCGCGTGCTCCTTCCCGTCTCATAACTTTCTCTCTATCCTCTCCCTGGTTCTTTTTTTCTCTCTTTTTCCCCGCCGCGGTCCCCTCGGCCGGTCTGTGCCTCTCAGCTGGCCGCTCCGGTCCCCGCGCCTGACTCCTTTTCACCCTAGTATACCTCGTGTTGTGTCATGGTTTGTCGTAAACAACTTGTCAACATATTGTCCTTGGCTGGCCTTCAGCCTGGCTTGCCAATTTTCCGGCAATAGACCTTGAATGGGGCTCGGCCTGCACCGCGTCGTTCACGCATTCCCCCCCCCCTCCCGCCCCGTCCTTTCCTTTCCTTCTGGTCCGCCGTCCGTAAGCGTTGGCATATTCACCCCCCCCCCCTCCTCCCCACTCCAGTGATCGGATGTTTCAGTGCCAACCCTTTTCGGCCTTCTGCGTCCATTCCCCCCCCCCCCCATTTTTGTTTGGCTGCACTCGTACTTTACCCTTCCCTTTCTCTGCACTGGCCTCGCGACGCCCTTCACGAGGGCTAGATTCGCGCCGCAGTCTTTTCGTGGTGCTCCCTGTGCTAGTGCCTCGCTCGTTCGCCGCGACAGTCGTCTGACGTCCCAGTCGCTGCCTATTATCTCCCGGCTCAAGTTTGGTTACGATCTGCGCACCTCTAGATTCCGCAAGGTATGTGCAACACTTCATCTCATACGGAGGCTACGGCGCTGGTGACCACATTGCCATCTTACTTCGTCCACACCCACACTCACGTGCACGACCACGCACACGTTCATTATTTAACGGGGCCGTCGGCTCCGCCGGCGACACCCCTGCCCTAAACGCGGAGACACCCGCCGGGTCCGCGCCGTCTCCAGGGCCGACTCCGCGGCCCGCCCGCCGGTTGGCGAGAGGGTGCAGCGCACCCACACGTGCACGCAGACTAGAACTTACACCCACACGTTGGTGCAGCGGGAGCCCCCGCCCAGTAACCGCGCGGTAGATCTTCAATCAGAATGAAAAGGGAAATGCAATGAAATGTGGTGTATCACAGTTTGGGTGTATCACAGTTGTTCCCTGTCAACTCTTCCGTACTTCTTCCCGGACACTTCTTCCCCGGTACCTCTTCCCCGTGTCGTATTTTTAATTTCCTGCTTGGGGATGTAAGAGTTCTTCCCGGCGTTATTATTCTCCTCAAGGGTGAAATAGGCTTGAATTTCAGTGTATCTTCTTCATGAATTTTCGATGAATTTTGAATGAATTTCAATGGAATTGCGGCGAGATTTCAATGAATTGCGGTGAATTTTCAATGGAGTGAAGTGAATTTCATGCGAAATTTCGAGAAAATTTAGCGTGAAGTTCGTTGAATTATTAGTGAATTTTCATGAACTTTGGTGGTATTTCTATGATATTTTAATGAATTTTTTTCAGATAAATTTTATGTTACTGCGCGCAGAATTTTGTTAAATGATCCCAGAATTTCGGAAGCATTCCAGCAAATTTTAAGATGAATTTCGATGAATTCCAGCAAATTTTCACATGAATTTCGATGAATTCCAATGAATTTTTAAGGAGATTTCATGAATTTGAATATCAGTGTCTAATTTTTGTGAGCCTATTTTCCTTGATTCTCCTCATTTCATTTCCTCGCTCCCCACTCCACTGCCCCCCCCTCCCTGACGGCGGCGCCGCGAGAGGGAACAGCTGTCGCGCGGAGTATCGCCATGAGGCGTACGTTGGGATGCCATATCCTCAGGGCGGGGGGCTTGGCTGTCGGGCGCGAGCTTGCTGCATGTGGGCATACACTGTCTATCAAGTAGCAAGTTTGCTGGCCCCAAAATCGGCGAGCCGTCTTGAATGCCACGAATTGGCAAGCCTTTACCTAATCTTTATAAGCTCTCCAATGACGCTATGGCCTCTTGCAATGCCAAATTTTAGTAAGCTGGGG
The DNA here is from genome assembly GCA_030522485.1 of Stenchaetothrips biformis. NCBI lineage: Eukaryota > Metazoa > Arthropoda > Insecta > Thysanoptera > Thripidae > Stenchaetothrips > Stenchaetothrips biformis. The sequence continues at coordinate 1,960,333 of CM060099.1, read as the reverse complement.
CGAATTTCAGGACCAGGATAGCACATTTTTGGCATTCGAAACGGCCTGCCAGTTCTGTGGCCATCAAAATCGCACCCGGAATGCAGTGTATGAACAAATCGAAGTGCCCCGTGTAGTTTCCCGCATCGGGCAAGTTTTTCACCTGAATACATTTGTGTTTTGATTTTTGTGTCAAGTTGGTGTGGGTGCATGTCCTAGGTCAAACAGCATCCATAGGGAATGGACGTGAACCAACGTCCTTTGAATTGAAAGTAAATTTAATTCTGCGAGCACGGCATTGCCGCCGCGCGAATTGGCAACTTCCCTTTGGCACCGGGATAGCGCGTTCGTCTGCCGTAAACTGGCTACTATGAATGCCACATATTGGACTCCTTTGCTTTAGAATTTAGAACGGAGCGATTCGCACAAAATGTCCATGAATTTATATTGTCCATAACTATTGACATTGTGCATATGGAGCTATGGACAATTTAATACATTAACTATATGGAAAATATTTTCATTTTGTCCTGAGGTATTTATAAAATTGTACCTTATTTATGTACAAATATTACTATCACCGCAGAAAGAATCGGACCTGGCCTGGGCGATACTCCACGCTCGAGGTCCTCGTACGGTGCAGCCCTCTAGCGGCGGTTATCAGTCCGGTGCCCAACTAGCAAATTAAATATCTTCTCATTTAAAGGTTTGGCAAATTCACGCGACCGGACCAGACCGCGGTGACGTCAAAACTTGGCAAAAACCGTCCGGATACAGCAGAGACGCCACAAAATGATCAACAATAGATTTTAACTGTAATATTTCAACAAGTGAGGTTATGGGACGTCCATGACGTCATCGATTACGACGTAAACACACTTAAAGATAAGACCAAGAAAGGTCAATAGAAAGCCAGCACGAGGGTCAAACAGACGCTCACCAACCAACACGCGAAGCTAACGATTCATTAAAGGAATGACCACGAAGGCATAAAACACTTATTTAAACCGTGGTGGTTACAGGAGGTGCCCCTCCCACCGCAAACCCTTTCAATAGAGGTTCTCGGCGTGAAACGAGGTATCGATGGACTTTGCGAACCGTCCACTCCACGCCCCCAGTGAGTGGAAACGGGTTTCCACCCTTCCACCAAACCGTGGTTTGACAAGGGGGTTGCATACCTTCCCTCCCACCGTAAACCCTTTCAACAGAGGTTCTCGGCGGGAAGCCAGGTATCGCTGGACTCGGTGAACGGTCCACTTTTCGCCCTCAGCGAGTTAAAACGGGTTTCCACCCTTCCACCCAAACCGTGGTTTGACAAGGGGGTTGCATACCTTCCCTCCCACCGTAAACCCTTTCAACAGAGGTTCTCGGCGGGAAGCCAGGTATCGCCGGACTTAGTGAACGGTCCACTTTCCGCCCTCAGCGAGTTAAAACGGGTTTCCACCCTTCCACCAAACCGTGGTTTGACAAGGAGGGTGCAAACCTTTCCTCCCACCGCAAACCCTTTCAACAGAGGTTCTCGGCGTGAAACCAGGTATCGCTGGACTCGGTGAACGGTCCACTTTCCGCCCTCAGCGAGTTAAAACGGGTTTCCACCCTTCCACCAAACCGTGGTTTGACAAGGAGGGTGCAAACCTTTCCTCCCACCGCAAACCCTTTCAACAGAGGTTCTCGGCGGGAAGCCAGGTATCGCTGGACTCGGTAAACGGTCCACTTTCCGCCCTCAGCGAGTTAAAACGGGTTTCCACCCTTCCACCAAACCGTGGTTTGACAAGGGGGTTGCATACCTTCCCTCCCACCGCAAACCCATTCAACAGAGGTTCTCGGCGGGAAGCCAGGTATCGCTGGACTCGGTGAACGGTCCACTTTCCGCCCTCAGCGAGTTAAAACGGGTTTCCACCCTTCCACCAAACCGTGGTTTGACAAGGAGGGTGCAAACCTTTCCTCCCACCGCAAACCCATTTCAACAGAGGTTCTCGGCGGGAAGCCAGGTATCGCTGGACTCGGTGAACGGTCCACTTTCCGCCCTCAGCGAGTTAAAACGGGTTTCCACCCTTCCACCAAACCGTGGTTTGACAAGGGGGTGCAAACCTTTCCTCATCCGCAAACCCATTCAACAGAGGTTCTCGGGGGAAGCCAGGTATCGCTGGACTCGAACGGTCCACTTTCCGCCCTCAGCGAGTAAAAACGGGTTTCCACCCTTCCACCAAACCGTGGTTTGACAAGGAGGGTGCAAACCTTTCCTCCCACCGCAAACCCTTTCAACAGAGGTTCTCGGCGGGAAGCCAGGTATCGCTGGACTCGGAACGGTCCACTTTCCGCCCTCAGCGAGTAAAAACGGGTTTCCACACTTCCACCAAACCGTGGTTTGACAAGGAGGGTGCAAACCTTTCCTCCCACCGCAAACCCATTCAACAGAGGTTCTCGGCGGGAAGCCAGGTATCGCTGGACTCGGTGAACGGTCCACTTTCCGCCCTCAGCGAGTTAAAACGGGTTTCCACCCTTCCACCAAACCGTGGTTTGACAAGGAGGTTGCAAACCTTTCCTTCCTCCGCAAACCCATTCAACAGAGGTTCTCGGCGGGAAGCCAGGTATCGCTGGACTCGGTAAACGGTCCACTTTCCGCCCTCAGCGAGTTAAAACGGGTTTCCACCCTTCCACCAAACCGTGGTTTGACAAGGAGGGTGCAAACCTTTCCTCCCACCGTAAACCCTTTCAACAGAGGTCCTCGGCGGGAAGCCAGGTATCGCCGGACTCAGTGAACGGTCCACTTTCCGCCCTCAGCGAGTTAAAACCGGTTTTCACCCTTCCACCAAACCGTGGTTTGACAGGGGGTTGCAAACTTTTTCTTTTACCGCAAACCCTTTCAACAGAGGTTCTCGGCGTGAAACCAGGTATCAATGGACGAGGCGAGCAGTCTACTCTAGGCCCTCAGCGTTTTTAAACGGGTTTTCACTCTTCCGGCCGTTTTAAGTTTTTGAGTGGCCAGCAAACCCATCTTGACATCACAAAGACCCTTGACAGATGTCCCCAGCTAAAAAATGAAATGGATTGATAGGGGAGGCCAAGGGGATCAATTTACTAAATGAAGTATTGTGGGCCTTGTCGTGTAGTTTCGGAGATTATAGAGGATCAGTAAAAAGCCTATGCGCGCCCGCGCTAAGCAACCGCACGCGCTAAGCAACCGCACGCGCTAAGCAACCGCACGCGCGGGCTTGTGATGTGGGCTGCTTACGTTACGGCTGGTGCTCTGTAACGCCTTTACGTAGGCAGACCATAACACGAGGCCACCCGTGTGGATGCCTAGCTGATGTGCCCGCTACTCCATTTCGTGAAAGATCCCTTTTGCCTTTCTATAGACTCTCCTCTTTTGTACCAAGTTAGCTGAAAGACCCATTGATATAAATGCTTGTTCAACGAGATTTTTCTATTTACTCTGGGTAAGATAAGTCGTATTTGAAAAATGAAACTGTATAGTGTTTATCATATTTATTATTTATCTTTCTTTAACCAAACATCTTGTATAATTAACGAATTATATAAGTAATTATACAACTTAAGTTGTAGACATGATCAAAATTTATCCATCACCAAGTGCAAAAAGCACTAGAATAAACAAAAACAATGACGAAAGAGAAAGAAAACGTGAGAAAATTAGTACTTGGTGTGGCCACCTTCAGCATCAATAACAGCCTGAAGCCTGCGGGTCATGGAGTTGACAATGCGTGACACCATGTCAGCACGGTTGGCCCAGGTGTTCCATACTTCTTGCACATGTGCAGCAAGGGCCGGCCTCGTGGCCTCTTGACGGCCGTCCCATTCCTGCATGATCATGCCCCAGACGTTTTCCATGGGGTTGAGATCAGGAGAATAAGGTGGCCAGTCGATTACTTCCACCTGTTCCTGTCTCAGGAACGCCATCGTGTCGGCGGCCGTATGAATGCCGGCGTTGTCCTGCATGAATGTCACCCCTTCGGGACGAAGGGGGCGCACAGCAGGTAGCATGGTGTTCCTGAGTATGTCGATGTAGCCGAATCTGTTCATCCTCGGAGGAATCTCGGTCAGGGCTATGGCACCGCCATCCCCGGCAATGCAGCCCCAAAATCCACAAGTTACATGACCACTTGCTGCCTTCTCAACGACGTTTTCATCATTGTACCTGCAACAAGCCGAAAGAAAACATTTTTCAACGGACACGGTGACAATGCTGGTTCCCCTCGCGAAAGCAATGCACCATGCACTTTACGGAGCACACCGGATTACCTTCTCAGTGGGCGCAAACTGATAGGGAGCCCAATAAATTTGTTCATAGAAACCCCCCCCCCCTCTCTCCGCCTGCCACACCCCAGCCAGGAGGTCGTCCTGCAGACTGATTCCGAGCACTGCTTTGGGGCATCCCGTATGGGTGCGACAGAGACAGAGGGACAAACATTGCTAGGAATCAGGCTGCTGGATCCGCGCCTTCCATCAAAATTAAAAAGGACATAGCGGTTAACTTACCTAGTTCCGGCTTCACGCCAGCAACGCAGTGTCCCATTGGCGTCACTCCTAAAGGTTTTTTCATCAGAGAAAATCACACGCCTCCAATACTCCAGTGGCCGATCCAGGTTCGCGAGGGCAAAGTCGAGACGTCTTTGTCTGGCTGCACGGGTCAGGCGGGGCTTCTTGGCAGGCCTTCGTGCGCGCACGCCGCTTCTCCTCAGCCTGCAACACAAGACACAGAAAAATATGAAGACCAAAAAAAGTAAAACAATCATTGCAATCACAGCAACAGCGAGGTTCTACTACTAGGTCAGATCTTGCACTGCCCAAAACGAAAAGAAGTGCATTTTCGTAAAACACGGCGATGCCGAGCGGACGGCACGGTGTCGTCTGCTGGGCGTAGCGGATGTTTCAGGAAATACACGGCAGTCCAATGGGTTGCCTGCCGCTTAGGCGGAGCCGCTTCCGCGCCACGCGGCCGCAGCGCTCGGCGAAGCCGGCGGCCGGGCAGGTGAGGAGAGGTGGTGGGGGAGTGGAGTGGGGATGCTCGCTCCCGCTCGCCTTGGAACGGAGACGCGGGAAGAGAGGAGAAGGAGAGACGACGGAAAGCCGCGGATTCGCAAGTGTAGCCACGGACTCGCAAGTGTAGCCGTGGACTCGCGGGGGTAGCCGCGGCCACGGTGACGCGGGGGTAACCGCGGACCCGCTGCGCACAGTGGGCCAGAACACGGCGCATGCGGCCAAAACTCTAGACGCGTTTTGAGCTCCAGAGTCGCTAAATGGGACTCGAGCAGAACGTGTGACCCCACCAATGGATTGCTCTCCGAACGAGGAATCCATTGGTGGGGTCACACGTTCTGCTCGAGTCCCATTTAGCGACTCTGGAGCTCAAAACGCGTCTAGAGTTTTGGCCGCCTGCGCCGTATTCTGGCCCACGGTGCTGCGGTAGTCGCGAAGGACACCAAGGGCGCAGCAGAAGGGAGCTAGCTGTTGGGATCTTCCCGACACCAACGCCCCCCCCTCCCCGGGCCGCCAGCGTCGCACAGTGGGACATAGAATTCGGCGCTAGCAAACAGCGCTGTGTGCTGGCCGAGCGACCGGCAACGCCGGCGCACGCTCGCTTGGCCCAGCCTAGACATGCACCGTCCCCGCCCCCCTTGCCTCGGCGATCGCCGGCCGGCCCGTAGGTGACAACTCGTCTACCCAGCGCATCGTAAACAATCGAAATCACCTTATCATCTTGTTAGTGCTGCGGAGAAACATGAACTTCTGAAGAGAGATTGACCGTCATCAAACCAGAGCCGTGTGATACGCCTAGCAGACGACAACTGAGCGCTCAGACCGCCCCAGGTGGGGTGTGGGCTGCCGCCAGCCTGTCCGAGCTGGCCGGAGCGCTGTGGCTGGGCGTAACAGGACAGTTATCAGAAAAAAAAAATTGTCACTTCCACCCTTGCCCCCGCCCCCACACGATTCCCATCAGCAGGTGTGCCGTAGCTAGTTTGCTTACCTGGAGTAGATGGTTGACATGGACGCCTCGTTGTCCGGAAAGAGCTCGCGGACGACTGCGTTGGACGGCCGCCTGCACTGGGCAAGAACTGATGCACGGACTTCAGCATCCTGTTCTGGAGTCGTGACTCTGGGCCGGCCAGGCTTGCGTCTGGTCTCCAAACCGTCGTAGCCCTCATCTTCGAAACGCTGAATCCAACGCTTCACAGTTGTCAATCTGCATGGCACATCAGCTCTTGCCGCGATCTGCCGGGCCGTCAACCCACTCTGATGCAACGCCGCGATGTAGCCACGCGCACTTGTCTTCGTGTAGGGCGGCATCGTCTCGGATGCCAACTGCACTGGTGATCTCGGCGGCGGGCCGCATTTATTTGGCGCGGGAGTGTTCGAAAAAGCCGTGAGCGGAGAGTGGACAGAACTGACCACTTGGTGATTTTCGACCCTAGCAGCCCTGCGCGCATCCAACCAACACCTGAGACTGACACCCAGCAGCAGTTGTCGTGGCGCAGTGGTAGCGGCCGCAGCTGTCAACCCTACGTTTCCCGGTTCGAGTCAAGGCCGGAACGCCCACACCTAACATCATTTATTGCTACTCTTGTCAGACTTGCGGGTCTCTTTTACCGTGGATTCGAAACAGTGGATGCAGAAGCTGACTTCGCACAGGGATTTAAAAACGACCATAAAGAGAGGCAGCTATATAATTTTGGAAACTCCGGCTGGGAGTTGAACACACGGACTTGGGATTCGCAGTGGTGGCCGCTACCACTGCGCCACGACACCTGTTACCGAGTGGCGGTCTCAAGTCTCGTGTGTCTTGAAAGAAAGTTGCAGGAAGGCGACCGGCGAAATAACGTAGCCCAGGCCGATCCAGCAGCCTGTCGCCAAAGTCGGGCGGCGATGATAGTCAATGTGGCAACCTTGCGGCTGAGCCACAGTTCGGCAACCGTGTTTACGGCGGCGGGTGGGGAAATTTCTCCGGTTCGAGTCCTAGTGGGAGCATCTCGACGTCCTGAAACTCATAGCCAGAAAGTTCTCATCCAGCTGGCGAGTCTTTTTTACTGTGTAATCGAAACGGTGTGTTCAAGCTAACCTAGAGCAGGAAAGTTTCAAAAAATAAACGGAACAACAACAAATTTTGAGTAGTGCTAAGGTAGGACTCGAACCAGGGAACAGGAGGTCCACAGCCGCGGTCGGTACCACTGCGCCACGACATCGGATGCTGAGAAGCGGTCTCATGTCTCGTGTCTTTTGAAAGAAAGTTGCGGAAAGGTGACCCGCGAAACTATGCGGGGTGTTGCGAATGGTGTCAATAGAGTTTGAATTGAGCGCGCTTTGACACCAATGTCTGATTGATGTAACGGTGCACGCGTAAAAGGTCTCTCCTCGCAGTCGTTGTGAGCGCGGGGTATGCGTGGTTGAGGTTTCGGAAGCCGCCCCAAATCCGGATGGGTGCTTGGCGCAGTTCGGCGTTCGAATCGAAGTCTGCCCGAGCAGACTGATTCCGAACAGTGCGGCGGGGCCCTCCGCCTACCTGTGCGAGAGACAGGCCGAGACCTATCTAGAGTGGGAGAGAGACAGAGTGATGCAGCGCGAGGCGCACTGTGCGGAATCAGTCTACAGTGTGCCTGTCTGTCTGCTGGCCTGCCTGGCCTGCCTGCTCGCCTGCCTGTCCGACTGCCCGCCGCACAGTGGGCCCGAAGACCGGCGCAAGCGGCCGAAACTCTAGATGCGTTTTGAGGTTCAGTTTCGCCAAACAGGACTCGAACCGAACGTGTGACCCCACCAATGGATTCCTCGTTTTGAGAGCAATCCATTGGAGGAATCACACATTCAGTTCGAGTCCCATTTAGCGACTCTGGAGCTCAAAACGCGTCTAGAGTTTTGGCCGCCTGCGCCGGTCTTCGGGCCCACTGTGCGCCGCCTCGCAGCAGCAGCGCCATCTACGCGGCGGAATCGGCAATCTACCGCCTTCCGTCCGCCGCCGGCGGCAGCCGGCAGTCTTTCTTGTCGCTGCAGCTTAGCGGAGCGGACGTCTCGCCTAGGATTGTGTCAAATCAAGGTAAGTCCGGAAACAGCGTGCATCAAAGTCTACTGCACAGTCTGCTGCTTGATGATAGTGATTTGTGCAAGTGTGATTCTTTTCCCTTTGTGCGTGGTGCGTTACCAGTGCGGTGACTGGCTGGGATTCGTGTTGACGGTCGGCACATCGGACGAGCAAGCGGCAATGCCTGGTGGCACGTAGTTTGGGTTAGGTCACGCACGCGGCCCACGAGCTGCTAGGGCGCTTCTTGGGCCGCAATGGGACGGATGGGCGAGACATACAAGTCCAGGCCGGTGCCGGCGGCTGCTTTGCCGGGACGCGGCGGCAGCATGTTCCCCCTCTCCTCCGACAGCTTCGAGCTGGCGTAGTGTGTTCGCGTCGTGGCGGCCAGGGCTCGCCGCGCGTCGTCTGCTTTGCCGGGACGCGGCGGCAGCATGTTCCCCCTCTCCTCCGACAGCTTCGAGCTGGCGTAGTGTGTTCGCGTCGTGGCGGCCAGGGCTCGCCGCGCGTCGTCTGCTTTGCCGGGACGCGGCGGCAGCATGTTCCCCCTCTCCTCCGACAGCTTCGAGCTGGCGTAGTGTGTTCGCGTCGTGGCGGCCAGGGCTCGCCGCGCGTCGTCTGCTTTGCCGGGACGCGGCGGCAGCATGTTCCCCCTCTCCTCCGACAGCTTCGAGCTGGCGTAGTGTGTTCGCGTCGTGGCGGCCAGGGCTCGCCGCGCGTCGTCTGCTTTGCCGGGACGCGGCGGCAGCATGTTCCCCCTCTCCTTCGACAGCTTCGAGCTGGCGTAGTGTGTTCGCGTCGTGGCGGCCAGGGCTCGCCGCGCGTCGTCTGCTTTGCCGGGACGCGGCGGCAGCATGTTCCCCCTCTCCTCCGACAGCTTCGAGCTGGCGTAGTGTGTTCGCGTCGTGGCGGCCAGGGCTCGCCGCGCGTCGTCTGCTTTGCCGGGACGCGGCGGCAGCATGTTCCCCCTCTCCTCCGACAGCTTCGAGCTGGCGTAGTGTGTTCGCGTCGTGGCGGCCAGGGCTCGCCGCGCGTCGTCTGCTTTGCCGGGACGCGGCGGCAGCATGTTCCCCCTCTCCTCCGACAGCTTCGAGCTGGCGTAGTGTGTTCGCGTCGTGGCGGCCAGGGCTCGCCGCGCGTCGTCTGCTTTGCCGGGACGCGGCGGCAGCATGTTCCCCCTCTCCTCCGACAGCTTCGAGCTGGCGTAGTGTGTTCGCGTCGTGGCGGCCAGGGCTCGCCGCGCGTCGTCTGCTTTGCCGGGACGCGGCGGCAGCATGTTCCCCCTCTCCTCCGACAGCTTCGAGCTGGCGTAGTGTGTTCGCGTCGTGGCGGCCAGGGCTCGCCGCGCGTCGTCTGCTTTGCCGGGACGCGGCGGCAGCATGTTCCCCCTCTCCTCCGACAGCTTCGAGCTGGCGTAGTGTGTTCGCGTCGTGGCGGCCAGGGCTCGCCGCGCGTCGTCTGCTTTGCCGGGACGCGGCGGCAGCATGGTCCCCCTCTCCTCCGACAGCTTCGTGATGCAGCAGTGCGTAGTTAGAGCGCGGCGCGGCACGGCCGCAGACAGCATGTTGATTAAGCGGCACAGGTGCAGTGGGGGAAGAAATGGGTGCGAATCTGCGCTATACCTTAGAGCCTCTTGTCTGGTGTGGAGGAGCGCATTTTGCTTGCAACGTGCGTCCTGCAACGGACTTCAAAGGGGATTTGTTGGGAAAGCGGCATTGATGGGGCCGTTTGTCGTTTGGGTCTCATCGCTCGCATGTGCTTTTCTTTGTTTAATGACTTTCGGTGGGCATCCTCGGCCCTTTCACCTGGAGTGAATGTAATATTATGACCTTTCCATTTTTCTAAATGTTTTTTTCTTTTTCCCAGGGATATCTCACAACATCATACCCGTAGCAGCGGTGATGGAGACTCGTTCAACGAAGCGAAAAAACAGAGCTGACGGACAGGGAAAGGTCCGAAAGGTTGCGAAGCTTTCTACAACTACGATGACCAACAAGGAAGTGCAGACGGAGACACCAAATTCAAGGCCGACGACGATCAGCAAAGAAGTGCAGACGGAGCAACCAAGTTCAAGGCCAACGACGGCAAGCAAAGAAGTACAGACGGATGAGTCGACATTGCAGCAGGTATCAATGTCAGCGGTGTTAGTTTTTCTCATGGCTTCTTCGCCACTCGTAGTAACTATTTTTTATAGCATTTTCAAACACGCTAACTGACTCTCACGCAGTTTTGTTCTTTTTCGAAACACACTAGCCATTGCAAAATTTTTCGCTGAAGTTCGCCTGCCTTTTTTGTATTTACTCCATTCAACGTAGACTACTGAAATCTTGACCTAGGCTTTTGAATTGTGCTCACTTTGTGCCAGCCAATGACGCAGGTGACGGCACACACCCCTTGCGGAGCTGGGGTAGGCAACCCATCCTACAGTCACGTTTTGTTGGTCACCCGGTACGATGTGTGGCCTACCGGCGGGTATGCCTGCATGTGTGCATTGTTATTAGTGGGTGTCACGAGTGGCCGCGAGCATCTGTGCCCCCCCCCTTTTGCTCTTATCAGGCATCCAGGGTAAATTTATTTTAATATCTTTTAATCTTTTATTTCAGGAGTTCAAAACGAAGTGGGAAGCTGAGCGCGTCAAGTCCCTTTCTACCGATGCTCAGTACAAGTTCATCGCTGGACTGGCTCAACAGCCGCTTATCAGAGACATGCTTCTGGTAAGTAGTGCGGTGCTTGAAGTACCGAGAAATTACTAGTGAACGAATGGCTCGTCGAGTCTGATTGCATGCGATTTCCCGTCCTCTCCCCGCGGTGTAGGGTGTTGGGCCCCTCAAGTCTCATGACACGCGTTGCCCACCCCCTCCAGCCCCCCCATTATTTCGTTCGCAAAAATTCGCAGTCACCGTGCTTCTTCATCTTGCCACTAAACTTCAGTTGTTACAGCCCAGTCTAAATTAATCGTTTTTGTTATTTTTCTACCCAGGGCCTTTCCTTTGACGCGGCTCTGTTCATGTCACCGGATCTGGTGGCGGCGCTGTCGAACCGAGAGTTACTGGGGGCCGTGCAGCGCAAGTTGTCGTGGCAGCAACTGGTGCAGAAGGGTCGACGGCCACTCTGCAAGAATATCTACGGAATGCTGCACAACTTTATGGCTACCGATAACGGTCGAGTAGTTCTTTCGATTTTCTTTACATTCGTTGGTGGACTTCTAGTGGATCCACCGCGGCAACTGGCTCTGCGAAAAGGACACTTGCAGTCCTTAAGTGGAATCCTCCACATTCCAAACGAATACAAAGTAAGTCGACAGTTAAAATTATTTCCCTAGTTATGCTTTTAAATTTTGCCTTAAATTTGTATTAAAACGTGTTCTTTTCCGCAGGGTACCGTATCTCACGAACGAGGGTCAAGGAATTTTAACTGCCCACTTTGCCGCCAAGTGCTAGTCGCCACAGACCCTAAGCAGCATTTAGTGACCTTGAAGAAATGTGTTAAATCCTCTATCTCCGACGAGAAGCGGCTGTGGATAGCAAAGGAGATAAAAAAAAATAGAATTGTCATGTCGCACTCACACTTGTTAGAGTTAGATTTTTATGTGCCGAAAGTCGACCGAGCCTCATTAAGAATTGTGTTTCTAGTCCTAGGTGGAATTTTGTTGAAAGATGACTTCACTGCCATGAATGTTTACGAAGTGTTAGAATACTTTAAATAAGATTGCTGCCCTAACCTAACTCTTAAATGTTTTTACGTTCCTGCGTTGTATAAAGTGCTTGCTAAACTAAAAAATTGTGTAAAATGTTTTAATTTTTTGCAAGATTATACATAACTTCTTCCAACAAATATATATAAAAAAAATTAATTTTAATGTCCTTTTGAACCAAACAGATTTTTAAACATACAAAAACAGCCCGTTAGGCAAATGAAGACCCTATCAAGCACTCCTCTGGGTCAACATAGTCTAACCATGAAAACAGACTATAAGCTCGGTTTTCTCAGATAAAAAGATTAGCCATAAACAACCCTAAATAAAACGGGAAAAATGAATACTCTTTAAAAAGGCACAAACAGCCACTTTCAAGCAGTGTTCACATCCTGCAAACATTTCATACGTGCGTAAAGCAGACCACTTGGCAAAACGGCAAATACCTAAAAAATGGTTTGAGTGGGAGGGTTGGGTTTGCCAACTTTAGCCCGGTAGCAGAGTATAAACCCGTTTCGGCTCGATGAGGGCGTGGAGTGGACTGTTCACAAAGCCCATCGATACCTGGTTTCCCTCCGAGGACCTCTGTTAAAAGGGTTTGCGGTGGAAAGGAAGGTCTGCAACCCCTTGTAAAACCACGGTTTGTTGGAAGGGTGGAAACCCGTTTCCACTCACTGAGGGCGTGAAGTGGACTGTTCGCAAAGTCCATCGATACCTCGTTTCACGCCGAGAACCTCTGTTGAAAGAGTTTGCGGTGGAAGGGAAGGTTCGCAACCCTCTTGTCGAACCACGGTTTAGTAGGAGGGAGGAAACCCGATTCCACTCACTGGGGGCGTGGAGTGGACTGTTTGCAAAGTCCATCGATAACTGGTTTCGCGCCGAGGACCTCAGTTGAAAGGGTTTGCGGAGGAAGGAAAGGTTTGCAACCCCCTGTCAAACCACGGTTTGGTGGAAGGGTGGAAACCCGTTTTCACTCACTGGGGGCGTGAAGTGGACTGTTCGCAAAGTCCATCGATACCTGGTTTCACATCGAGGACCTCTGTTGAAAGGGTTTGCGGTGGGAGGAAAGGTTTGCACCCTCCTTGTCAAACCACGGTTTGGTGGAAGGGTGGAAACCCGTTTTAACTCGCTGAGGGCGGAAAGTGGACCGTTCACCGAGTCCAGCGATACCTGGCTTCCCGCCGAGAACCTCTGTTGAATGGGTTTGCGGTGGGAGGAAAGGTTTGCACCCTCCTTGTCAAACCACGGTTTGGTGGAAGGGTGGAAACCCGTTTTAACTCGCTGAGGGCGGAAAGTGGACCGTTCACCGAGTCCAGCGATACCTGGCTTCCCGCCGAGAACCTCTGTTGAAAGGGTTTACGGTGGGAGGGAAGGTATGCAACCCCCTTGTCAAACCACGGTTTGGTGGAAGGGTGGAAACCCGTTTTAACTCGCTGAGGGCGAAAAGTTGACCGTTCACCGAGTCCAGCGATACCTGGCTTCCCGCCGAGAACCTCTGTTAAATGGGTTTGCGGTGGGAGGAAAGGTTTGCACCCTCCTTGTCAAACCACGGTTTGGTGAAAGGGTGGAAACCCGTTTTAACTCGCTGAGGGCGGAAAGTGGACCGATCACCGAGTCCAGCGATACCTGGCTTCCCGCCGAGGACCTCAGTTGAAAGGGTTTGCGGAGGAAGGAAAGGTTTGCACCCTCCTTGTCAAACCACGGTTTGGTGGAAGGGTGGAAACCCGTTTTCACTCACTGGGGGCGTGAAGTGGACTGTTCACAAAGTCCATCGATACCTGGTTTCACGCCGAGAACCTCTGTTGAAAGGGTTTGCGGTGAAAGGAAAAGTTTGCAACCCCCTGTCAAACCACGGTTTGGTGGAAGGGTGGAAACCCGTTTTAACTCGCTGAGGGCGGAAAGTGGACCGTTCACTAAGTCCGGCGATACCTGGCTTCCCGCCGAGAACCTCTGTTGAAAGGGTTTACGGTGGGAGGGAAGGTATGCAACCCCCTTGTCAAACCACGGTTTGGGTGGAAGGGTGGAAACCCGTTTTAACTCGCTGAGGGCGAAAAGTGGACCGTTCACCGAGTCCAGCGATACCTGGCTTCCCGCCGAGAACCTCTGTTGAAAGGGTTTACGGTGGGAGGGAAGGTATGCAACCCCCTTGTCAAACCACGGTTTGGTGGAAGGGTGGAAACCCGTTTCCACTCACTGGGGGCGTGGAGTGGACGGTTCGCAAAGTCCATCGATACCTCGTTTCACGCCGAGAACCTCTATTGAAAGGGTTTGCGGTGGGAGGGGCACCTCCTGTAACCACCACGGTTTAAATAAGTGTTTTATGCCTTCGTGGTCATTCCTTTAATGAATCGTTAGCTTCGCGTGTTGGTTGGTGAGCGTCTGTTTGACCCTCGTGCTGGCTTTCTATTGACCTTTCTTGGTCTTATCTTTAAGTGTGTTTACGTCGTAATCGATGACGTCATGGACGTCCCATAACCTCACTTGTTGAAATATTACAGTTAAAATCTATTGTTGATCATTTTGTGGCGTCTCTGCTGTATCCGGACGGTTTTTGCCAAGTTTTGACGTCACCGCGGTCTGGTCCGGTCGCGTGAATTTGCCAAACCTTTAAATGAGAAGATATTTAATTTGCTAGTTGGGCACCGGACTGATAACCGCCGCTAGAGGGCTGCACCGTACGAGGACCTCGAGCGTGGAGTATCGCCCAGGCCAGGTCCGATTCTTTCTGCGGTGATAGTACACCCTCTTCAAAGAGGCGGATTAACCTCGAGCCTGATCAGGCTCTCACTGTGTGGGTGAGTTTTGCCGGTGTCTTTGTTTAATAAAAAATAGCACTTGCTATGTTGTTCACCTAATTTTGTTGCATTTTCTTTTCACAGGTAAACCAGTCAGACATTGCAGGCTGTGTGCCATTTGTTCCGCCAACAACAGTTCAATGTGGCATCATTGACCTCACAGAGGATGACGACATTTCTCCTTGCATGGTAAGGTTTTGAATCTTTGTTTCTCTCCATTAAATTAGATGGCCTCTCCATTTTCTTTCATCGTGAAGCCCTCCTTTGACAGATGACTCTCCACCTTACCCTAAGCGTGTTACTTATCTCAAGTGTGTGGGATCAGAATTTTAACGATTCAAAATTGGAAATCTCAGACACACTGATTCATAGTACTACCCTAATTTCAATTGCCTTTGTTTCTGTTTCTTGATTTTGCAATCCCTTTTTGTCTCATTTCAGGATGATGTCAAACAAGAAACCTCTGAAACCCTTGATCCTGTACTCAATGCTGTTGAGGTAAGCCTGTTTTTGTATGCTGAAATCTTACTCGTGGAGATGACTGATTATTCAAACCACCCCTTCCTTATTATTTCAGTCCTTGTCTATCCAAGAGGAGGGGCCAGTCGAGGACAGCATCAAACAAGGTAAATGCATAACTGTTCCTGTTTTTCCCGTTTCCTTGTGGAATGGGAATCTGGCATTTCTTAATAATTCACCTTTTTGTTTATTTGCAGCCATCAAAGAAAACACAGCGGCTGTCAGAGAGCTGCTGGTGCTTGTTCGATCCATCGCCATTGGAAAGTAGTCTGATGAGAGCTTGGTGCATAAGCTGTTCCGGTTGTTTTGTTTGAGAACAGTTGATGTATGTTGTATTCATATTTATTTATGCACCCTTTTTATTACTGACTTCCTGAAAAGTTTTAATTGTTCACTTTCGTGTAGATTCATGGCATAATTTGCATATGTGTATGAAAATGTTAAGTAATAAGTTGTGTTAATGAGACTGGCAGCAATGCATGGGTCAATTTATGTGTGGTACAGCAGTTTTCTTTTGTTTTTACCCTGTTTTTTGAACAATATTGTTCTACAGTTACCGTTGCTGTTTCCAGAGTTGTTCTTTTTTGTTGATTCTACTGTGACTTTTTGTAAAGTTTTACTTCATGACCTTAAGGGGGAGTAGAATTAAAGTACATTAATAACTCTGCATAGATACTGTTGAAAGTGTTAAGTAATAAGTTGTGATAACGAGACTGGCAGGATCTTGCACGGGTCCAGTTATGTGTGATACAGAAGTTTTCTTTTGTTTATAAACTGTTTTTGGCACAATAGTGTTTGACAGTTTTTTTTGCTGTATCCATATTTATTTTCTGTTTATTCTGTTTGTATTTTAATTATCACTGTGACTTTGTCAAAAGTTTTACTTGTACCTTTAGGGTGTCTAGAATTAAGGTAGCAATCAATAACTCAGCAAGAATACTGTGAAAATTATAATAAGATGAGACTGGCAGTATCTAGCATGGGTCAATTTATGTGTGTGGCACAGAAGATTTCTCTTGTTTGTACTGGTTTTTGAACAATAGTGTTCATCAGTAATTTTCACTGAATCCAGATTCGTTTTTGTTGATCCCATTTGTTTAGTACTACTGTGACATTGTCCTAAGTTTTCCCTGCTGGCTTTAAGTGGGCGTAAAATTATGGTTATTTACGACTCTTCAAAAATGCTGTTAAAATTTGGTAGATATCTCAGTTGAGTAGATAAAACTGGCAGTGTTATGTATGGGTTGATTTGCATGTGCGGTACAGAAGCTTTCTATCTTTAAACTGTTATTGGGCCTGTAGTGTTCAGCAGTTACTTTCAACACAAATGAAACTGGATACAGTGCTTCAGTACACATTTTATTGCCACTGTGACCTAGTCAAAGTTTAGGGTGTGCAGAAACAAAGTTCATTTTCAATTCTGCATCAATACTTTGAGTATTAATGTTTATTGGAAACTTTTAATCAAGTTGCGTTAAATAAAATCAATGTTACTGTGTTCAATTTGCATTCTTTATTTATTACAATGAAACATACACACCTGAATCAAACATTGGAAGGGGTTGACCCAAAAAGGTCAGTGGGTGCAGTTATAAGATTGGTAAATTTTGTAATTAAACATCAAAATGAAACAAAAGATACTGTTCATCCAAGAGCAGAGTGCGCGCAAGAACTCGCATCACAAAATGAATATCTACCTACAATCAATTTGTAAAAACATCAGAGAGCCTGCACAATGTTATTTCTGTTCAATCTCCTTTGATGCGCAAAGTCTATGAGGAATTGCATCTCCTGTTGAGCTCTCTGCCGCAAAGCAAAGGGGAGATCATTCTGAAGGGGATCAGGAGGTGGTTCATGATCATCAACCATGTCATACAGGGGCTGGGGTAGTGGGACCCTCCTTTCGTTGCAATAGTTGTGTAGCACACAACATGCCACAACAATACGACCAGCATAACCAGCATCTTTGTAGTTGATCGAACGGTCTACCCCAAGCACCCTCCATCTACCTTTGAGGCAACCGATGCATCTCTCAACAGCATTTCTGACATGACAGTGCAGTTTAGTGTAGTCGTACTCTGGTGTTCCTCGGACAGCATGTATGAGAGGCGTATGCAGCCATGGGGCTGAAAAATATCCTGAATCTCCCGAAAGACCTTAAAAAAGGCGCATCATTATTCAGGCATGATATCGCCACTTCTTCCAACAAAAATATTTTTGTTCTTTCCTAGCTGTCTATTCTAAAGCTGCATAGAAATTATTTATAACTAATAATTCATAATTTGTTTAAAAAATGAGGATTTTAATAGGTGAGGACCAAATGTTAGTTTTCATGGAAAATTTAATAATTGAAGTGCAATTATGAAAATGCGTTTTAAAATTCATTTTTAAAATTGCAAAGGCCTACAGTTTTATATTAAAGCACTTAACACGATTGTATTAAAATTGCAGCTGCCCCAAATAAACAAGCCTATGTGACTTGATTTTGAATACGATGTAAGCTTCTGAATCTCACCTAGCAGCCAGCACCTGTCTGCCCAATATGCATCCTCCATTAAAGGCCTAGCTGTGGAAACGTCCCATATGTGGTTATCCCTGAGAGAGCCTGGCCAACGGGCATCAATATTCAAGATGTTCAAGTCCGCATCACAAATCTGAAAACAAAAAGCCAATTTTTTAGGGCATTGATGACAGCCATGCAAAAATGGACTTGGTACTTAATAGGATATTAATGAGAACAACAGTATATAGAAACACCATTTGATTGTTTAATGCAAGCCACCCTTTCCTGCAGAAGTAGGATTGCCTTTCTCTGTCTTTGACCAAATAAGATAATATTGTAAGGAAACCGTCAATTAACCCAAGAACACGTGGCATGCCTAAAACTTCTTCATTCCTGAGAACATTTTTTTAAAAATAAGTACACAATACAATGTGCCCACTCTAACACAACTATTTAACATTCTTAAAATTACTTAAAATAGATACCTTCTCATGAGTGCTGCACGTTCGACGTGTGTCAAGGGAAACCTTATAAACCGGTTCAAAATTTGAGCAGTTCTCGCGAAATGTGATAATTTTGTGTCCTCTCTCTGGTTCTTCCAACCTGAAGTCGATTTGAACGGGGTCTTTTTCTACCTTAATGTTTTTTGACCTTGCGGACAAGGTACAATTCTTATCAGGATGAAATTTTGCCTCCTTCCACCATTTAATTGCAAGTTTTACCCCAGAATGTAATTTCCGTGGACACTTTTTGATGTCCTACGCTCCAGATTTGGGGCTTCGCGCCTCTACTACAGCCCAAGGGAATATGAGAAATCACTTTCGCGAAGTGCATTTTGTTTTACGCAAGTAAGGCTACGTTTTGACGTGTAGAACGTATCTCTCGGGTAAAATTTGCAGACACAAGATGACTCCGAACATTGTCCTCCACAACTAAAATTCGAAAAGTCTAAAATCGTTTTTTTTGAGACGGTTTTTCTACCTTATGCGCGATCGTTCTAAAACTTTTCTCATATTGTTGGTGCATTCGTTCTACACAATTTGCAAAGTGGCGGAGTAATGTGGCACCATTAGAACGGAAAATATAAACTTAAATATGTTTCAAAGCGGCGAAAAAATTGGCCTAGCAAGCAATAAGTGTAATTTCCGTTCCACCCATTGCTAGCAGACCATTCAAAATTTTGATTGCGAACCAATCCTTGTGTGTTTGCCTTGTAGACAAGTTGTTCCAGTAAAATTTTGGTTCCGGTGCCAATTTTGATTTGGCTTGTAAACCCCATTTCATGCAATAATGTAATTTCCGTGGACTGTAATTTCCGTGGACAAAATGGGCTTTTCGTTGCGTTTCACGTGATTTTCGCCTCGTAATGGGCCTCAGCTCTAAAGTATGTCAATACTTTTCTGTTTTAAACCTCTCTTATTGAGGGAATGCCATTCTTATGGCCTAACCCAAGAAAGCATGCACTGAATATAGGTCACTGGCCAATCATAGGTGCGTTTACTTCAAGAAAAGTTGATCGGCAGGTCGATCAAGCGGCCCACTGCTCGCGCCGCGGTATTTTTAGCCGTCTCAAATGCAAATTCAGGCATTTCAGGCACAAAAGTTAACAACCTATACATATTCTAAAAGGGGAAATGGTTTCTGTAATCTATTTGACGTTTTGGGTCTTAGCACCCAAAAGGCAAGCTGAGGAAAGTCGTGGCGTAGTTTAACACAACATCCATCTGGTTAAACCCGCCGCAAGTCACAAAATGGACCCAAACGAGCAGCGACCCGACTTTTTGCAAGAGTCTAAGCTTTCGACTCCACTCATCAGATTGGTCAAACAATGTATTTTCTGGACAACCAAGCGGTTTTATGCTGCTTTGTTCGGCGCGGCCGGCGTACTGCCATGACAGTTCTGACTGCGAGTCAGTGAAGCCGTTCAACGTTGATTATTCAGATCGGAGAGCTTAACCGAAAGCTTTGAGTCTTGCGAAAAATAGGCTCGCTGTATTTTGGGGTCTAGCTGACCAGACCATTTAAAACTTGCGGTGGACTTAACCTGACCGATATGTTAAGCAACATGTCGTCTTTCCTAAGCTTGCCGTTCAAATGCTAAGACCCAGTTTATCGAATAAATTACAGCAATCTGTTTTCTTAAACTTTACTCTTTCCGAAAAATATAGGTTAGTAAACGTTGGTGCCATATGCTAGGAGGGCTAAATAAACCGCACCGCCGATCAACTTTTCATTAACTGACCGCACCCATTATTTAATATTTTCCGAACATAGAGGACACGCCGGAGCTGATCAAGTGGGACTTTCCTCCGTTGTCCATTGTAGGGCCCATCATTTGCCAAGTGTAAGAGGTACCGCCTGGGAGGTAAACACTATGCAACCGTGGTCAGAAGAAAATGAATTCACAGTTGTTCCCGAGACAGGGAATTAAGCCGGGGGAGGTGGACACCGGACCTAGTCCTGCTCAAAAAGGCTGTTCTAGGGTGGGGGCCCCGCACCCCTCCCGGGAAATGTATACCTCCTCACCTACTGGTCACACTACGAGTGGGACCTTGTAGCCGCATGAGGTTCTCCTCCTCCAGCAAAACGTGGCACCCTAGTAAGGACGGCCATGTCCCGTTTGGCAGTGCACGCGGGCATATGTCGGGCCGGAAACGGCATACGATCAAACTGTGGTCTAGCCCGAAATCTTATTGTGAGGCACGCAACATGGAACCAGAATGCACAGATCGTGGAGGGAGCTGCCTAAACTGCTAGGCGTTTGCGTTCGTATCGCACCTATTCTAAGGGCCCATTAAAAGGTAATTTCCGTGGACAATTTTCTGAGGCTGTGTAATTTCCGTGGACAGCAAAAAAATTAAAATTGCGATATTTTCTATATTAGTGGGGTGATAGCTCGCCCCGATGAATCCATGATCCCTAGTGGTGTTCTTAACAAGATAAATGCAAAAAACCCGGTTTCAATTGAACTTTTTTTCAAAAAGTTTCGGGGCCCAAAATTAACCATTTCGCGAGAACCGCTCACATGTAAAAAGCCGAAGTATCATGTCCGGCAAAAAGTTATTGTCCAATCTGTAGCAATGTTTCTGTTGTGGGGCTTTTTTAACTTGAATATGGGTATTTCACCCTATGCCTTAGGTTTCCGAGCCAGTTGGTCGAGACATAGTATTTCGGACGTAAAATGAGTCAAGGAATCCAAATCTGTGCCCAGAATTGAGCAAAGGCTCACACTTTGGAGACATTGGCTGAAAAACGTCTAAATATCAACGAAAAAGACCCAAATCTTGGGGAAATGGTCAAAAAATCGTTGAGAGGCTTTCCATGGGATATAAGAAAAAGGTAATGAACTAAGGAATCCAATGAGCACAACCCAATATTTTTCTGATGAACCGAGCCCCCCCCGTCGACGCCCTTGCCTGCAAGTGTCGACTTGTCCTACACTTGGATTTGCAGTCTGGGGAATTCTAAACCTGAAGTATGGACACTGCAACTCTTCAAAGTGAAGTGTTCACATAGTACACTCTTATTAGAGCATGCTTCCAAGCACACTCTTATTTTCAGCATGTTTGCTAGGCACACGCTAAAATAGAGTGTGCCTGGCAAGTACACGCTAAGTAAGAGTGTACCTGCAAGTATACGCTATAATACACTCGATGAGCATTATCTAAAAGCATGGGCCGGTTAAAGTGTACTTGCCGGCACACTCTTATTTTGCGTGTAAGCTTACTTGCCCAAGCACCCTCTAATTTTAGCGTGTGCCTAGCAATCATACCCAGCAAGTGTACTTTGTAGCATGCTCCAATAAGAGTGTACTATGTACACACTCCAGTTTGCAGAGAAACTCTGCTGTTCCAAGTAAAGAAACTGAGTTTTTTGTACACCTCCGCATTTCAAGTGTGGTATTATAGTGTGTTTCTGAACATACATTTTCAGTTTGAACAGCAGTTTGCCGTTTGGTCCGGGTAAGGGATGCCATTGTCAACGCAGTTGGTTCACTAATAACAGGAAAAGTGGCGATACAGATCGCAACTTTGGCCCGTCCCGTACATTTTTAAATTTAACGAGTGTCGCCAATATTTAACTCTTACAGGCTTTAAACGTGGGTCTGGGTCAAAAATGGACGTTATTTTCGTCATCAGCACCCTCAAAAACATAAGAAACAACGTTAAACTAAAAAAAATAATTTTGGTCCCCCCGGATTTGAACGTGGGTCCAAAACTATCTCAGATTTGCTCGAAACCACACCGTTGGCTTTTGTCTCGTCCGCCCCGATTCCAAAAATACCCCTACATGCCCTTCCTAGCTGTTTCCCGTTGCCAAAATCCTCATCCACCCCATATAGACCATGATTTTTATGCCCACTGCAGCGTCGCCCTCGCGGCGTCTTAGGTCAAAATGGATATCATTTTTCGTTATCAGCACCCTCAAAAACATAAGAAAACAACGTTGAACCTCAAAAAAAAATTTTGTCCCCCCGGGATTTGAACCTGGGTCCAAACTTCTCAGATTTGCTCGAAATCCAGCACCGTTGGCTTTGTCTCGTCGCCCCGATTCCAAAAATACCCCTACATGCCCTTCTAGCTGTACCCCGTTGCCGAGATCCTCTCTCCAGCCCATGTAGACCATGATGCACCTGCAGCAGCGCCCCCGGGCTTCGGATCGGATTTGCTGCCACCGAGCGGTTCTTAGGGTCACCCAAGGAGGCGGCATACCAAATTTGTTGAAGATCGGACAACGGGAAGTCCACGGACGTAACGAACGGACGGACGCACAGCAAGCATCAGACTATATGCCCGTCCTCCGTATTAATTTTATAAATAATATGGGACGGGCCAAAAACCCAAAGGAGATATATTTAGTACCTTTTTTGGCTTTGGCGATAAAATTGAGTAACGTCAACAAACGTCCTTACCAAAAAATCTTGCCTTACAAACGGCTATTACTCAAAACTGTCGCAAGAAATTTGGCGAAATCTTGGAGAATTGCCAAGATTTGCGAATAAACTTTGTACGACCCTAGGGGACTTCTCCCCATTGTTAATTGCCAGATTTAGGCTTCACTCCAAAGTATCGACAGGGTTGCCACGCTTTTATGGAAAACCCAGAAATCATGGAAAATTCATGGGAAAATAATTGTCATCGAAATCATGGAAAAGTGTCAATGGTGTCCAGGGAAAATCACACAGAAATTGGGAGGGAAAGTGTAAAAATTACCAGCCGCGCCGCGTCGTCTGCTTCCGGGTGCACTCGGGCGCCCGTCGTCAGGGTAGTTTCCTCCTTTGCCGCTGAACCATTTTTAGTTTGTTTTTTTACTTGGTGTAATGTTCCTTATGTTTCCCTAGAAAGTCATACAAAAGCTCAATTGTTTGTCAGGGAGAAGTCATGGAAATGTTCAAGGAAACGGAAATTCCAAATTTTTTTGTGGCAACTAATCACCAAATTTTTACGATACTTATGTTCATCGCCGTTATGCAGGCATGATATTTCGATAAGGCCGTCTGTTGTCGATACTAAATTGCATCGCCTTAGAGATACATACTCAAGTATTGCCTTGGACTTTGCAGTGTTGCGGGACGGATGGAAATTAATTGTGGCCCTCGCGAGTTTGAGTCACTCGTGTACTCTAGGTGAGACGTTCCCGAGGGTCCTATTAGCTGGGCACTCCCATTCTTCAACTTGATCTTACTGACTTTCATTAAAGTTGCGAAGCTTCGTGCCAGCACGAGAATTAACTTTTATCCCGACGTATTTTTACTTCCCCAATAATTCACGTGTACACTGCAACGAGTCAGGCCTCTCCACAAGTCTAACGGGAAGTCGCAGCCTCTATCTGACAGCTGCAATGGATTCCGGATGGGAAAACACTTCTAGACACTAAGTTTCGGAGAAGTGTGTCCTATCGGATAGCATCAGATTGGTACCCTAATTTCAACGGGTCGCGTATTTTTTGTGTATGTTAACTCCGTACCTGATTTGCCACAGATCCCCTGTGCAACAAAAC